>RCWM02000415.1:742500-987779 GCA_003667255.2 Euschistus heros | reverse complement strand
TTTGGCTTTGATTCCGAACCTAACTGTTAGATCAAAGGCAAGTTAAAATCCAAGTTTTAGAACAATTCCATTCTTAGAATAATTTCAATAAGTAAATTTGACAATTTGCAAAAGTTAATTTTATATTATTTTGATAGCCCTCCAGTGAAGCTTCGAGGCAGCACTACCATCTTACCCAGCTCTGATACCAGACCATCAGCTTTTCTTATGATGGCATACTTTAAGTGAATATAGTCTTAACTTTTTTTAAGAAAGTTTAGTCTTTCTGTTTCTATTTTTGCGTACATATCAAGCATAAATTGGTTGAGGAGATTACGAAATTAAAGTAAATAAGGTTCTTCACCTTCACCTTCCTCGCTCCACTAACATTTAGGCGTAAAAAATCAGCTGCAGACACAGTTTTCTTAAGTAATGTATTGGAGTTTGGGTCACGACTGAGGGGATGTTAATACTGTACCTTTCTTCTCCATGGTAGAACATGATACGATACTAAAGAGAATCATACACTTGGTAGAACTATTGATTCTTATCTGTTTTTTGTCCCTACATCGAACTGGCCTTAACATGTCATCACCAGAGAACACAAGTCTTTTAACCTCCTCTTTAACATAAGTCTTTAATAGCTTCTCTTCACGAAACAACTCAAACTTGTAAGTTGTAAGTAACCTCTGCAGCTACCATGAGTTCCAATATTATAAGGTTTCGACATCGATCGTATTTTTGTTTGTTTACAACTATAAGGAACTTAAACGGTGGTCAAAGTTGCGGCTTAAAGATCTAACCTATTTTTTAACTTACAATTAGCTTATCTCCAAATACCATATGACAATTAATCATTTATTATTCACCCAATAAAAATTGAAATCGCATTTCTCGCAAATTAGCCGCGATCCAGGCCGATTTTTTTTAATTCCTTTCTTAGCGAGCACCTACGGCCCTAGAGGAATCTACATATCGAATTTCATTCCAATCCGTTCGGTGGTTTCCGCGAAAACATGTTTTTTGGTATTATTTTGGCTTTGATTCCGAACCTAACTGTTAGATCAAAGGCAAGTTAAAATCCAAGTTTTTTTTTGGCACATTTTTCAGTATAACTCCCAAACTACTAGTCCGATCTAAAATATAATTATTTCATCTGAAATCTGATTAAATTTACTATCAGGACCAGTATATGAAATTTTGATTAAGTCCCGCAATACACCCAAGAACGCTAAATATGTATGTTATGGCAAAATCTGACGATTTTGACATTTTCGGTGGGTGTATTTAGTTGACCAAAATAAAGTTATATGAAAAAATTTCTGCTTCATTGGTTCATTTCCGAGATTTGCTGTATAAAACTCCTTATCTGACAGTAGCCCAGTCAAATAAGGAGTTTTATACAGCAAATCTAGGAAAGGAAGCAATGAAGCTGAATTTTTGCATATGTTTGTCCGAACCGGTGCCCGCCTAATATCTACAAGTTTTGTAACTCTTGATTGACGACCGATGGATAGAAATCAAGATATTTAAAAAAAAACAAATGACTGATTTTTGTGACCTTTTGACCTTGAATATCTAATTATGATAACGTGCTGAGATCGGTGACTTTTGTTTGTTTGTTTATTTCGTTTAACGTCACTTTATGCTGCTATGGCTAATCGGACGATGCTACGGTGGGAGTCCTAAATTTTGCCTATCCAGGTATAATTAGGATAGGGATCTTTAACGAGTACCTGACATCGCACAGGCTCGGGACCCCCATTTTACGTCCCTTCCGAAGGACGGCATAGCTAAGGATTTTTTACTCCCTTTAAAAAATCCTAAGGTCATCTGCCGGGCTGCGAACCCGCGATCTTGGGTTTAGTAGGTTGCTATGCTAACCACTACACCACAGGTGGACCCTATCGGTGACTTTTTACCACTTATTTACAAGACAAAAACAAAGGTATATGCAAAAATTCAGCTTTATTGGTTCATTTCCGAGGTGAAATCCTTATTTGACTGACAAGGGGGACGTTTGCAGTTGTAACTCACAGATTTGAATGCCGATTTTTGTGTGGGTAGTAGGGACCTATAATAGTGCAAAACTAGAGTTATAGCCGCCAATGGGCATTAGGAGCCAAGAATAAAAATAAAATATGAAAATCACGTTTTATTTTTTTTCTTAGCTCTTAATCAAGATAGAGAAATGATTCTTTCACGTTTAATTGAAGTTATGTAAGGTATTTGATATAAAAATACTTTCGTTATGCTCAAGACACCATCCGGCTTTAGGGTGCTCAAAAACTCTAAAAAAATGACAAAATTCCAAGGAAATCCGCTGTAAATCAGTGGAAACTTTTGTTTATGAAAAAACTGACCTCAAATCTCGATTTAACACACCATAAAACCCTTATATGTGAAATTTTATCAAAATCAAAAAATATTGATTTTTTTACCCTTTTCAAGGAGGTTAAAATATTGAAGTTGAGATTTCATCAACATTTTCTACCGGCCATAACAACTGCTGTGTTCAACCGATTGCAATAGTAATAGCATCACTAGAATCAGCATACATTCTGCTTTTTATCCATGCCTATAACATTGGATTTACTCCCGATTTAAGTGGACAAAAACTAATGTGAATGAAAAAAATCCAAGGTCAGCTATAACTTGAGATATTTCAATAAGGGAAAATCCTACAACCTCCGGACTTGGGCTAAACTATGCAGTTTTAAGGCTTCTAGATGGCCTTAAAATTTTGTCTTAATCGGTAGCGAAATATGTGAGATAGCGCAAATTATTTACATTTTTTATAAATTGACAGCCCTTGCCTTCTAAAATCCTACAAAATTTTAAAGGTAAAAAAAAAAATATTTTTGATTTCGACAAAATTAAGTTTCTACATGTTTTTTGAGATGAGGAATCTGAAAATAATATCAGGTTTTAGTTAAAAAAATGTCCTCACCTATATTATAGAAATAAAACGTTTTAAAATGACATATTTTTATTTCAAATTGCATAGAAATCCTAAGATTGATGAATAATCTAAAATTAATATCAGGTTTTGGTTTAAAAAATGTATATTTTTTAAATGGTCTTATTTGAAATTTATTGTGTAAAAACTAAAATAATAATAGAAAAAGATCATTTTATATCAGTCTTATTTATATAATATAGGTGAGGAAAATTTTTTAGCTAAAATCTGATATTATTTTCAGATTCCTCATCTCAAAAACATGTAGAAACTTAATTTTGTCGAAATCAAAAATAACTTTTTTTTTACCTTTAAAATTTTGTAGGATTTTAGAAGGCACGGGGCTGTCAATTTCTGAAAAAATGTAAATGATTTGCGCTATTTCACATATTTCGCAACCGATTAAGACAAAATTTAAAGGTCATCTAGAAGCCTTAAAACTGCATAGTTTAGCCCAAATCCGGAGGTTGTAGGATTCCCCCTTACTGAAATATCTCAAGTTATAGCTGACCTTGGATTTTTTCATTCACATCAGTTTTTGTCCACTAAAATCGGGAGTAAATCCAATGTTATAGGCATGGATAAAAAGCAGAATGTATGCTGATTCTAGTGATGCTATTACTATTGCAATCGGTTGAACACAGCAGTTGTTATGGTCGGTAGAAAACGTTGATGAAATCTCAACTTCAAAATTTTAACCTCCTCGAAAGGGGTAAAAAATCAATATTTTTTGATTTTGATAAAATTTCACATATAAGGGTTTTATGGTGTGTTAAATCTAGATTTGAGGTCAGTTTTTCATAAAAAAAAGTTTCCACTGATTTACAGCGGATTTCCTTGGAATTTTGTCATTTTTTTAGAGTTTTTGAGCACCCTAAAGCCGAGTGGTGTCTTGAGCATAACGAAAGTATTTTTATATCAAATAACATACATAACTGCAATTAAACGTGAAAGAATCATTTCTCTATCTTGACTGAGAGCTGAGAAAAAAAAAAAATGTGATTTTCATATTTTATTTTTTTTCTTGGCTCCTTATGCCCATTGGCGGCTATAGCTCTAGTTTTGCACTATTATAGGTCCCTACTACCCACATAAAAATCGGCATTCAAATCTGTGAGTTACAACTCAAACGTCCCCTTGTGAGTTACTGGGCTAAATAATGAATAATTTGAATTAAGCTGCAAGATTTATGCGGGTTGGCGGATTTGTTGTCGCAATGCTTGGATTGCGACAACAAATGGCTTAAATCTAAATGGCTATGGCTTAAATCTATATATATAAAAATGAATGTGTGTATGTCTGTACTCGATAGATTCAAAAACCGTACATCCAATCGCCGTGAAAATTTGGGAAATTATTAGGTACATCCCCGGGAAGGTTTTTGAAAAAAATATTTTAAAATCAGAGTTGGGGTTCTAGGTGTATTTAAATATCAAAATAATATTTATTTTTTATAAATACTACTTTAGTGCAGGTGTTGGTAAACAATTAGCAATAAAACATATGTTCTAAATTAATCTATAGCTCTATACTGTTATTTAAAAGGACGAGAGATTTTTCGTTGGTTATAACGGTACAATGTTATATAGAGCTAGAAATTGATAATAAAATTGCTTGATTCAAATAAATTACTATAAAAAAAGCTATAAATATTTAGTGTGACGTGTGGATCTAAGGTATATTTAATAATCAAACGATATGTGGTTAGCGGCATTCTACACCAGAGTTTGCAATAGTGAAATTATTAAACCTCTCTGTACCAAATTTTAACTACAAAATCTTCTTAATTCTAGGAAGATTTTAAATAGTATAGTTTACTGTAATAATAATTTAAATCCACAGTGTTAAGTGGCAAAAGTTTGTCACTCTGTCATTAACTTTTATAGTTAGATAGAAATTAAAATCCAACCAAATGAAATTAATAAAAATATTTTTGCTGCACTAAACATTATTGCCTTATCAAAATATCGATTATTTTTTTGATATTGTGTTTAACAAATGGGAGACCTAACCATAGGTTTTAAGAAGACTAATATTTCAATGATTTCAAATTCATTTTAAGGTTTCAGGTTTATTTAATAAATTGTACCATTGGTTGTGTGAAAGAGCAGTAATATTACCAACAAATACTATAGCAGAGAATATTAACAACAATATTATTGAAAAAGTAAAAATTGTGACAGAGAATCTCTCTATTGATTAAGCACTGATAATGCAGCCCATTATCTGACAGAGTTTCTTCCTCAAAAGCCTCTGTCCATCTAAATTACCAACTCATAGATTAGATTGAAAGATTGAATATCCAATAATGCTTTTTAGTAAATCATTGCAATAATACCGGGTTACAGCTTTGAGTGAAAATATCTAGAAATGAAGGGTACAGGGAAAAAACAAGAATAGTCCATAATATTCCGATTTGTCGTTTTTCGGCGCATTCTGTTGGTCTTTACGAGTACTATCAGTTGATAACACTGTATTAAGGCTAAAATAAGGAAAACCCAGTGAAAAATCTAGAATGAAAACCAGCCTACAGGGAAAAAACAAGGAGAGTCACAGATGTAACTGTAGTTATATGATTGTTATGAATGGATATGATGTATGGATGTGAGTAACCCTTTTCAGCTTGTGTTAATGTCCTACTAGCAAAGGCTAGCGGTTTTTCAACTCCATTTGAATATTTTTGAGTGATAACAGCCCCTAGGCCAAAATCAGATCCATCAACAGTAAGTCTGATAGGTAGACTTTCGTTATAGTGAGCTAATGATAATTACACTATCATATAACTACGTTTTTGAAGATAATGTGGATTTACCTCTCCAATTTCTTGAAGTACATACTGAAACCAGAAAGGATAATGTTTTACAAGAAGTAATCAGGTACACTAAATTTGGTTGGCCAAGTAAGTCAATCCCCGTCTTCAACAATTCTATTAAATAAAACGATGAATTGCATGTTGTGAAAGATGTGCTTCTCTGGGGCTATAGGGTGGTGATTCCAAGCAGTCTGCGAAGTCGAATTTGGAAGAATTTCACTCTTCACATTTGGGGATGGGAAAATTTAAAAGCTTTAGCTCGATCGTATATTTGGTGGCCCGCCTTGAATGCGGATATTGAAGAGTGCGTGAAGAGCTGTCCCATTTGTCAAGCATGTAAAGATTGTTTGTTTGTTTATTTCGTCTAACGTCACTTTATGCTGCTATGGCTAATCGGACGATGCTACGGTGGGAGCCCTAAATTTTGCCTATCCAGGTATAATTAGGATAGGGATCTTTAACGAGTACCTGACATCGCACAGGCTCGGGACCCCATTTTACGTCCCTTCCGAAGGACGGCATAGCTAAGGATTTTTTACTCCCTTTAAAAAATCCTAAGGTCATCTGCCGGGCTGCGAACCCGCGATCTTGGGTTTAGTAGGTTGCTATGCTAACCACTACACCACAGGTGACCCCTGTCAAGCATGTAAAGACAATCCTCAGAAGGTTGACTTGGTACCATGGCCTTGGACGCAAAAACCATGGGAAAGAATCCATATTGATTATCTGGGTCCTTTTGAAAGTAAATATTACTTAATTGTTATCGACAGTCGTACCAAATGGTTAGAAGCGTTTCAAACAACAAAAATGGTTGTTATGAATAAAGGATTGTGCTTATAAACTGGGTTTAATTATTGAGCAGTGTTCACTACAGTAACCATGCCAACAGTTACCTGTTAGGCATTTCACACTTTGTTTTCGACTTCCTTAGTCATTGGATTGTTTGGCGATAAAACAATGTTAAGTGAGAGTGATGAAGACGGAGCTATGAGCGATCCAAGAAGATCTAAGAAAAGAAAGAAGACGGGAAGAGTAGCTGATGTAATGAAGAAATTGCGGCTACAATCTCACGAGTTGGGTCCAGATTGCCAATGTGCAAACGTCTTAAATGCTTCCAAAACATCACAGGTGAGGAAACAAAACATATTATTAGTGCCTTCAACGCTTTGCTATCGTTGATGCTCAGAATTGCTATTTAGAGGGATTAATGACTATGGTTTCTATTGCTAGAAGCAGACCTCGTCTGGCTGTTGAAGATGCAATGTTCAATGATTGTTCAGAACCAGAAACCAGAGCCATTTAAAGTTGTCCCTCTTAGACAGAAAAATATAAAAAACTAGCTGAAAGTACCCCGCTCCGCTACGGTTTAATATAGGATGAAGACAACTTAAATTAGTAAAAGTTAAGCTTAACGTTGATAATTATTATTACTTAAATAAACCTGAACAATTCCATTCTTAGAATAACTTCAATAAGTAAATTTGACAATTTGCAAAAGTTAATTTTATATTATTTTGATAGTCCTCCAGTGAAGCTTCGAGGCAGCACTACCATCTTACCCAGCTCTGATACCAGACCAGCAGCTTTTCTTATGATGGCATACTTTAAGTGAATATAGTCTTAACTTTTTTTAAGAAAGTTTAGTCTTTCTGTTTCTATTTTTGCGTACATATCAAGCATAAATTGGTTGAGGAGATTACGAAATTAAAGTAAATAAGGTTCTTCACCTTCACCTTCCTCGCTCCACTAACATTTAGGCGTAAAAATCAGCTGCAGACACAGTTTTCTTAAGTTATGTATTGGAGTTTGGGTCACGCTGAGGGATGTTAATACTGTACCTTTCTTCTCCATGGTAGAACATGATACGAAACTAAAGAGAATCATACACTTGATAGAACTCATTGATTCTTATCTGTTTTTTGTCCCTACATCGAACTGGCCTTACATGTCATCACCAGAGAACATAAGTCTTTTAACCTCCTCTTTAACATAAGTCTTTTAATAGCTTCTCTTCACGAAACAACTCAAACTTGTAAGTTGTAAGTAACCTCTGCAGCTACCATGAGTTCCAATATTATAAGGTTTCGACATCGATCGTATTTTTGTTTGTTTACAACTATAAGGAACTTAAACGGTGGTCAAAGTTGCGGCTTAAAGATCAAACCTATTTTTTAACTTACAATTAGCTTATCTCCAAATACCATATGACAATTAATCATTTATTATTTATCCAATAAAATTTGAAATCGCATTTCTCGCAAATTAGCCGCGATCCAGGCCGATTTTTCTAAATTCCTTTCTTAGTGAGCACCTACGGCCCTAGAGGAATCTACATATCGAATTTCATTCCAATCCGTTCCGTGGTTTCTGAGATTTCGTGTTAAGTGAGTGAGTGGTATTTGACAAATATATAGTAGATTGGATGATGTTTCTTGAACATAAATTTGCTCCCAAGTGCTCTTTTCCGATTCAAAAAGTGAGGAAATTGAGATTGTCTCAAGACAAACCAGGTCTCGTTTACCATCGTAGCACTTATAATGGTGCTTGGGAGTGCCACTCTATCATCGATAGAAACAAGAGAAATACATCCTTGAAACCACAAGGAATATTATATTCGGGAGAATTTGAGATACCGACAGCACCATACAAACATCTCCTGCAATTGTCTAAACCAAAATATGACGATCTCCAAGTGTTGAAAGAATTTAGTCAACCAAAAAACCAAGAATTTTACGAGAAGTTGCCTCATCAGTGATATTTTCTTTACTCATAACAACAAATATTGTTTTGATTAGTTATTTGATTAGTAATTAAAATTCATTCCAACAATGAATTTTCTTTCATAACTGGTAGCTAATCAGGTTCTTTGCGAAAGATGGAGCTAAAGCAAGAAAATATTGTATTTTAGCCAACAAAAATATTGTGACTTTCCTTTATTCCTGTAGGTTTGTAGTTTTTGTCAAAAATGAATTACTTTATTGATAAAAAATTTTAATTTCTACCTACTTTCTTGACATTTACCTAAAGAAATAACGGTGGTTCTAACAAAATGTTAACAATTGAAAAATGTGTTAGTTTACAATTTTCACAATGTTTCAAACTTAAAAATTAGCTTTTCTCAAAATGATCAATTTGTGACTATCCTTGTTTTTTCCCTGTACCCTTGAAATATTGTGAGAAAATAATTCTCAACTGCACTATAAGATTTTTATTGTTAAAAAATAAAACTTCTATTATAAGTTAAGGCTATCTCAGTTCGTTACTTATAAGAGCGGGTGAAGCCGTGACTGGGGATTCTAGTTAACGATAAAAATCAAAGGAATTATCATTGTCATCTTATTCAAATAATTAAAATAATTATTTCATAGATTATTATACGGTATATCGGTATTTCGTTATTTTTAATCGCGCCATATATCGTGTTTCGATATACGAACCTAAAAAAAATTGTTAATATTGGATATCAAAATTTTTCTTATATTACACATCCCTAGTTATGGCTGAATCGTAGGAAAACTTTTTATATAAAAAAAAGTCGGGTCTTTTGCACTTGTTCCCCGCATTCCATTTTGAGTTTTTTATTATATGTTTAGGTTACGAGTAACCCAAATGTAATAACTAGAGACCGGATCTCTGTGTTATTGCACATTAGTTCGCGTGGATGTAGTGCTCTCTAACCCGAGTAGTTATCTCATTTATAGTCTAAGGATTATTATTCTTGAATTTTATTTTGTAAGAAATTGCACAAATTTGACTTCTTGAGCTTAATTGCACGAATTCGGGTTTTACTGCACGAAATTGCAGAATTGAACCAAATCCATCTAATTTTATTCACTTAGCCGTTTATTTTTTGAAAATTTTACTTAGGATTATTAGGCAACATTTATTTATAACATTTATTTATATTAAATAGGTTAATTAATTTTAAATTGAAACTAAAAAGTCGCTTAAATAAAATGTACTTGTGACCTTCTACTTTTAAATGATCGTATTGTATTGGGAGCTTTGAGGATTTAGGCAAACATTGAGGATGGACGTACTTCCTAGAACTAAGACGTTTCCTCAGAAAATTTTACTCCCCGCTCCCCATTTCATTCCCCACTTCTGATTTTGCACAAAAGGTCAGTTGTTGACAAGACTTTAAACTATCAACTTTGAAAATGCCAAAAACGTCCGCGAGAGTTTCTACAAAATTGAAACAATGGACAAACAAATATCCAGAGCTGATATTTGTTTGAAACTCTCGAAGAAAGCTTAAAACGAATTGAAAATGAAAAGGGTAGATGTTTGTTATCAAAATTCGAGTAAATCCTTGAGAAAAAAAAAATTAAATTATTGTATCAACGGAAAGGAAATAGAAGCTGATAATCCAAGGATCCATCCACAATCGCATGCTACAAAAATTGTCCTGTTACGTCCATAGATGTAGAATGTTCCTTTTCTTTGCTAAAGAACATTTGGTAATGGTTCGGATCGGCGACACCAACCCCTAAACCCGCTCAGAATACCTTTTATCGATTCTAACCTTGTTCCGATTTATTTCGATGTTCTAGTCGCTGCTTTTAGAAGGGAAAGGTTACTCTCTACACAGCATTCTTCTACATTTACTAAAAACTCTAAATCCTTGTTCAAAGTAATATTAACTTCTGTTTACCTTCTAATATTAAAATGAGAAATAAGGAAATATTAAAGTGGAAATAAGGAAATATCGAAATATAAGACACTAAATCAATTTTGAATTAATATTAATTTAATCAACAATTAATATACTACTGAACCACCAGTAAAGTTAATTCCTGATGAACTTTCTGTCAGAGAAGTGAAAATAACAAATTATAAATATAAAAAAGACAGAATCCTTAAGTATTTATTTGGCATAACTCCTATTTATTTAAAATTTGTAGCTACATGTTTCAGAGATAATGTTCCATCATCAGGCTTCTAATTTTTGTTTAAAACACATTAATATATAACATTATACCAATAGTTCTACAATTATATAGTAATGTGTCATTTACCTCTTAATCTGTGATTATTTTCACATTGTCAATTCTCCATGTTATAAGCCATTATATAATATAAGACAGAATCCTAGTTGAAAGTGATGATGTTAATTTCTGCTATATTTTCTCATGGGAAGTGGAAATAAGAAAACATAAAAAACCTGTGATATACTTTCTCACATTTATTTATAAACTGATATGTTTTATTGAATTAATTATACAATCTGTCTCACTTTAAAACAAAAAGTAATATGGATGACAAAGAATCCATTCACAAAATATGTATACTGAAATTGAAACAACAAATACAAATATATAAAACACCAAATCCATGTACAAATTAATCTTCTTAAGTTTTATAACACTTTTACACATAAGCTTAGATGAAATAAGAAAACATGAATTCATAAAACACTTAATCCTTTATGAAACTCATTTTGTTAACTTCTGTTTCACTTATTTACATTTAAGAAGTCTAAATATCAATATAACAAACTAAAAACACAATCCAAGTTGAAACTGTAGAAGTGATTGTTTACATGTGAGGTTATAGGAATGAACTATCGAAAAATGTAAACATGAAGTGAAGCCTAAGGATCGAACTGGTCGGTGTAGCGCGGGTCAACCTAGTTTGGTGGTGTCGCCGATCCGAACCGTTACCGAACAAATTTTATTAAGTAACAGGCGGCATAATTTCACTGAGAAATATTTTGAAATTCATAAAACTAATTTATTTTTCAAAAACATTTGGTTATATTTTGTTTAAGGAGGAAATTTTAATGAAGATATTTTATATTTATTTTAATTAACAATTTTTTTCATCTCCTTTTTTTCCCAAAATTTAAAGTATTATATTGGGTTGTTTCACATGAAATGTCCGATTTTATAATATTTGAAATACATAGAGGATTTTGCGAGTCTCTGTTGTTGAAAAAAAAGCTCGATACATGGGTACCTCACGATCTCACTGAGCGACAGCAATTGAAACGTCTTGAGACCTGCGTTTCGTTGCTTGCTAGGCAAAAAACCGACCCTTTCCTTGAAAGAATAATAACTTGCGACGAAAAATGGATTGCTTATGACAATAAGCGTCGGTCAGGGCAGTGGTTAGACATCGACGAAAGCTCAGGACAAATGCCAAAACCAAATTTGCACCCGAAAAAATTGATGGTTACAGTATGGTGGTCCATGGCTGGAATCATACATTATTCCTTTTTGCCTAGAGGTGAGACCATTACATCTACAACCTACTGCAATGAAATTGGCCAAATGCACGAAAAATTATTGAAAAAACAACCTGGATTGGTAAATCGGAAGGGCCCTATACTCCTACACGACAACGCTAGACCCCACGTTTCAAAACTTACCATGCATAAATTGAAAGAGCTGGGGTACGAAGTTCTTCCGCACCCACCATATTCTCCCGACTTGTCTCCAACAGATTATCACCCAATAGATTGAATTAACTAAAACGAAACGTTTGTCGAAATGTCCTTAAGCTTATTCAAGGCTTGTTAAGTTTTGCATATTTGTATAAATAAATGGATGCTGAATGTATTAAGTATTTCTATTCAGGTTTTGAGTTTTTTACTGCACGATTTTTGCAAATTTTGAGTTTTTTTACTACACGTTTTTTTCTGATTTTTTACAGCACAAAAATCCGGTCCCTAGTAATAACATGTCAATGAGAGATCGTCTGAATCGTTCCTATTATTAAATGATTAAATAAAAAACAAAAAATTACAAAAACAAAAAAAAATTATTATACGCGACATGTCTTTGTTCGAATTTAATTCGTCAAATAAATACAAAAGAAAAAGCGATAGAATATTTTCAATCTATTATATATTTGTCAAATACCACTAGCACTCAATAAAAACACGAAATCTTAGAAACCACCGAACGGATGGAATGAAATTTGATTATGTAGATTATCTAGGGCCGTAGGTGCTCGCTAAGAAAGGAATTTAAAAAAAAATCGGCCTGGATCGCGGCTATGTGCGAAAAATGCGATTTCAATTTTTATTGGGTGAATAATAAAAGATTAATTATCATATGGTATTTGGATATAAGCTAAGTTAAAAAAATAGGTTAGATCTTTACAATGCCGCAAACTTTGACCACCGTTTAAGTTCCTTATAGTTGTAAACAAACAAATATACGATCGATGTCGAAACCTTATAATATTGGTACTTTCAGTGAACTCGTGGTAGCTGCAGAGGTTACTTACAACTTACAAGTTTGAGTTGTTTCGGGAAGAGAAGCTATTAAAAGACTTATGTTAAAGAGGAGGTTAAAAGACTTATGTTCTCTGGTGATGACATGTAAGGCCAGTTCGATGTAGGGACAAAAAACAGATAAGAATCAATAGTTCTACCAAGTGTATGATTCTCTTTAGTATCGTATCATGTTCTCTACCGTGGAGAAGAAAGGTATAGTATTAACATCCCTCAGCGTGACCCAAACTCCAATACATCACTTAAGAAAACTGTGTCTGCAGTTGATTTTTACGCCTAAATGTTAGTGGAGCGAGGAAGGTGAAGGTGAAGAACCTTATTTCTTTAATTTCGTAATCTCCTCAACCAATTTATGCTTTCAATATGTACTCAAAAATAGAAACAGAAAGAATAAACTTTCTTCAAAAAAGTTGAGAAGTTAAGACTATATTCACTTAAAGTATGCCATAAGAAAAGCTGATGGTCTGGTATCAGAGCTGGGTAAGATGGTAGTGCTGCCTCGAAGCTTCACTGGAGGGCCATCACAATAATATAAAATTAACTTTTGCAAATTGTCAAATTTACTTATTGAAATTGTTCTAAGAATGGAATTGTTTCAGGTTTATTTAAGTAATAATAATTATTACGTTAAGCTTAACTTTTACTAATTTAAGTTGTCCTTAAACCTAATGATATTAAACCGTAGCGGAGCAGGGTACTTTCAGCTAGTAATACGATATTTTACACCAAATAGCACTTAATAAAATATTTAAATAAATAATTACATAAAAAAAAGTTTTTTTTTTTTTTTTTAACTATTTAATAATAGGAACAACCAAACGATCTCTCATTGACATGTTATTATGTTTGGGTTACTCGTAACCTAAACATATGATAGTAAACTCAAACTGAAATACGAGGAACAAGTGCAAAAAAACCCAAAAAGCCTATTATTTACATTGGCTGATCCTTCTGAAATCTAGATTTATATCAAAACATTATCTGCGTTAACAAGTAATCAAAGGAATGGGTAATTAAACTAATATTTTATTCCGCTAAGTATCTTATTTTTTGTTATCATAGAATTTCAATGATAAGAGAAGCGATCCCTTGTGCATGAGGAGGCAAAATATTCCCTATCTAACTTATTTATATTTTTTATCGCCTGATTAGATAAGTAAGAATGTGTAATTTGACATTGAATCGTCTCTTAAAAAGATAAAATGTTGCTCTCTAAACGGTTCTGAAGTATTTAATAACAATCGTAATAATAATAATAAATTGTGGTATTATATCAAATAAAAAAATTAATATGATATTAAAAGATAACTTAAATAGTAATTAAAAAAAAAAAAAAAGAAAGTTTTCCCTTACACAGAAAACAATGCACATCGGGATATGAAATAAAAAAAAAATAATCTTTATTCTGAAACGTATTGTCCCCTAAGAATAACAAAATTGTGTCATAAAATAGTACAATGGTCTGGCTTGCATATTTTCATACAAAGGTATTTATATATGAGGAACAATAGACATGCAAATACAGTTAATACATAATTGTCTAAATAAATTTAGTAAATAAGATAACATAAGAAGGATAAATGAAATAATACTAAAAAAAATAATAAATAAATAAATAAATAACCTGATAAAATGTGAAAAGATATATACAGAGAATGAAGTATGTCTATATGTACATTGGATGAAGAAAATATCTACAGAGATTACGATATATACTTATATACACTGCACTTATTTACTTATACACCTATACACACAACTATACACATATGAATTGTCGATAGATAAAATTTCTTTGTTCAGGAAAAATATTAAAGTAAAAAATATAAAAAAAAAAAAATAAGAAAAAAGAATTTTTATTCAAAAAATAGCTGAAAGTACCCCGCTCCGCTACGGTTTAATATCATTAGGATGAAGACAACTTAAATTAGTAAAAGTTAAGCTTAACGTTGATAATTATTATTACTTAAATAAACCTGAACAATTCCATTCTTAGAATAATTTCAATAAGTAAATTTGACAATTTGCAAAAGTTAATCTTATATTATTTTGATAGCCCTCCAGTGAAGCTTCAAGGCAGCACTACCATCTTACCCAGTTCTGATACCAGACCATCAGCTTTTCTTATGATGGCATACTTTAAGTGAATATAGTCTTAACTTCTCAACTTTTTTGAAGAAAGTTTAGTCTTTCTGTTTCTATTTTTGCTTACATATGAAGCATAAATTGGTTGAGGAGATTACGAAATTAAAGTAAATAAGGTTCTTCACCTCCTCGCTCCACTAACATTTAGGCGTAAAAATCAGCTGCAGACACAGTTTTCTTAAGTGATGTATTGGAGTTTGGGTCACGCTGAGGGATGTTAATCCTGTACCTTTTTTATCCATGGTAGAACATGATACGATACTAAAGAGAATCATACACTTGGTAGAACTATTGATTCTTATCTGTTTTTTATCCCTACATCGAACTGGCCTTACATGTCATCACCAGAGAACATAAGTCTTTTAACCTCCTCTTTAACATAAGTCTTTTAATAGCTTCTCTTCACGAAACAACTCAAACTTGTATGTTGTAAGTAACCTATGCAGCTACCATGAGTTCACAGAAAGTACCAATATCATAAGGTTTCGACATCGATCGTATTTTTGTTTGTTTACAACTATAAGGAACTTAAACGGTGGTCAAAGTTTGTGGCTTAAAGATCTAACCTATTTTTTAATTAACTTATCTCCAAATACCATATGATAATTAATCTTTTATTATTCACCCAATGAAAATTGAAATCGCATTTTTCGCAAATTAGTCGCGATCCAGGCCGATTTTTTAAAATTCCTTTCTTAGCAAGCACCTACGGCCCTAGAGGAATCTACATATCGAATTTCATTCCAATCCGTTCTGTGGTATCTGAGATTTCGTGTTAAGTGAGTGAGTGGTATTTGACAAATATATAATAGAAGATAAATAAAATGATTATTTACCGATGTGGAACAAATAAAAGATAATTATTATATAAAAGAAAATTTATGAGTCAATTCACCGGTATCAAATTTATTAGATTTGATCATATTTAATAATAATTACTGTTTATATTGACTGGCATCTGACTGGGATAAGAGGAGATATTGGAAAAGGAGTGTTTTAAATGAGCTTAAGGAAGGGGCATGTCTTATTTCAGGAGGGAGGGTGTTCCAGAGGGTAGTGGATCGGGTTAGGAAGGCATGCTGGTATAATGTTGTTCGATGGAAAGGCAAGTATAGGTCAGAGGAACGTGATCTTGTTGTGAATCGGGAGTAGAAGGAAGACTTAAATTTCAACAGATTATAAATGTAGGATGGGCGATGGTGATAAATGACTTGATAAAGGAATGAACTAGGAAGTATGATTTGCGGGTGGATGGGTAGAGCCACTTCAAGTCCATGTACAGGTGTGAGACATGGGAACGCCTCGGGGTTCCAAAAACAAATGGAACGAAGCAATTCATAATTCGTTTTAACCTCTCTTGGAGACCCACAGAGAGACCCCCAAACACCACGCAGCCATAGTCGAAGAGAGGAAAGATGAGCGAGGAAACTAGGAGCTATGTTTTCTAGATATATATATATATCTATTCCTATATATCATTCCTAGATATGTTTATCTATTATCTATTGCTTTTTCCGTTATGCATTTTAGAATTAAATGTATCAAATTACTTAAATTAATAATTAATTTAATTAAAAATTCAGACTACTTCAACATTTACTAGACAAACGATCAAAGCTCCCAATTAATTATAAAAGACTCATTTACATGACTGTGATTAGACCTATTTGGACGTACGGAGTTGAGCTTTGGGGCTCTACTAAACCATCCAATTCGTCTCGTATCCAATCCTTGCAATCCAAAATCCTTCGAAAAATCCGTAATCCTACTTACTATGTGACCAATAAACTTATCCATAAAGACCTTTATGTTCCTTATGCTACTGATGTTAGCCCAAACCAGATACCTATCCTTCCATGGTAAGCTCCATAACCGCTCTAATCCTCTATTCTCCCAACTTGCTTCCCACTCCATTCCCGATAATCCTCAGAGGCGTCTGAAAAGAAGATGGCCTAGAGAGCTTTTGGTGTAGATTTTATTGAAGTACTACTAGTGAGCAGTTCTTCACAAGTTATTTACATGCCATGGTATTCACTGTCAACACATTTATTTAATGTATATGTGTTTGTACAGTTATAAATATCAATAAATGAAAAAAAATAAAAAAAAATAAAAATTAATGATTATACGAAATAAACAAAGTTGTGAGAAAGTAGGGGTTTTAAACGTAATATTTTTAATTTAAACTAATATAGCTCCTAAACGGTAGGTATCGTAGAAACTATGTAAAAATAACGAACGTGTCTAATTTTTTTATTTCGTTCGTTTACCGTTTAATTAAGTAATCTTTCTACCAAGCCTTGAGGTGTAATGTCGAATTTGATCGGCAATAAGCAGACCGAAATCATTAATGTTATTTTTTAGGAATGTTTACAATTTTACGACAAGGTAGGCCTTGTACTATACAGCGGTAAACCTACGAATAAAAAAAAATGGGATTTTTTTTAGAACCTTTTTTTTATTTGTTTTTTTTTTTGACACGAAATGGCCTTATATACCACCTGAATATCATTTCCTCCCAGCTCTCACCTCACATCTCTTCCTCTTCTGCTCCTCCCACCTCTTCTTCATTCTCTCAGACTACATTCTTCTTTCTTCCTCGCTCCATACTCTCCTCCCCCTCACCTCCTTGGTACCCACATGGACCTTTATTTCCCTTACTCTCCCCCTATATCTATCCCTATCGAAACAGTCCCGACTTAAAATTCCCAATTTCCCCCTTCTTTCTTCACCTGCCCGATGTACCACCCAACCCCTTTATACCCCCACATTTTCCCAAAGATCTTTCTATTTATTCTGCTCTGGTTCATCCTGACCATATGACCGTAGAAACGTAGCCTCCTTAACCTAATGTCCGTTTCCAGGTCATCCATTTCTCTGTATAATTCTCTGTTAGCCTCAGCCTATATCCTTCCGGTAATATTATTAGCCTATAAATATTCCTCAAGATCTTCCTCTCTACTCCCTTTTACCGTTTAGAGACTTTAATTATAACAGGAAAAAAAACAAACATATTATTTGCAGATATCGAAATCATAACTGGCACGATCTATGAGTCCACATTTTAGCCACACCTCTGTCCGAGTGTCTTCAAAGAACTTTCCATCGCAAAAGATGCAAGTTGTGATCTCTAACAAGAGATATGTCGAAGTTCCCAGGAAATGGTAGCCCAGATTTCCTAAGATTTCTAGAACTCCTAAGAAAGATGACCACTATGGCATGTAACTAATGGTAGCCCATGCATTTCCTAAGATTTCTATAACTCCTAAGAAAGATGACCACTATGGCAGTAACTATGTCATGTAAAGAGTAGCCGCATGCAGCTACCGAACTCATTCATTTTTTTCCGTCATCTGCCTCAGCGATAATATTTGGTCAATGGTTGAACGATTAGCCCTAAATCCACTCTGGTACGCTCCAAGCTGCGATTCCACATGTGGGAAAAAAAAAATAATAAAGACTGGAGGTGCCGCTGGGTTCTGCTCCTGCTCCTCATGCCTTTCACATCATTTATATATTTACTCAACAGATTCCCTGATTGTATATACTGTAATTGACATATGTGAATAAAGAAATAACGTAAAATATACATATTATATATAATTCATAATATTACTTTTTATTGTTACTATTGGGAGGCGCGGTAGCTCAGTGTGTAAGGCACTTGACTACCATGCTCCCGGGCCCGAGTTCGAAACAAGTACAATAAACGTTTTATAATGACCTCGTTCGGTGCAAGAATATGAAATAGGCAAGAACTACACGTGGAAGGACAAACTTATCATAGTGCTGTATATATCCAGTTACGCCGGAAGCGGATCATAAATTTTTAAAAAGTTTATTTCACCGGAAAAGAAATGAATTCATTGATCTACGTTTTCGATTCAATACTTGCACATTATAGAATTCTTTTATGTATTATTTTGTTTGATAAATAAAATGAATTTACTATGTAGTCCAGTCAATGAGTAATGAGTACTGTGGGGAAAAAGAGAAGGTCCTAATTTTGTGTTTTTCGATCATATCTCGAAAACAGTGGACTCTTTAAAAATATGTTACACATAAAAATTAAAGCTAATTATGATTCCTATAAACTATATTCTATACATATTTGTCGAAATTCGAACCGTTTTCGAGATATATGTTATTTAAAATCAGATTAGAAGTAAAAAAAAAATGTTTACCATACTTTTTGTTAAACATTTGCTTCAAATGCCAGAAACGTATAAATGCAATTACAGTAAATTTAACGCCCTACAATTAAGCTTTTTTCATTTTTTCTGAGAAACAGTTGTGGAAGGTACTAGAAGCAAAAGTTTGACAAAAAGTGAGGTGACATTTGTTTTTCCCGAAAATCACCGATTTTCAATAACGTGTATCTCGAAAACCAACGGAATTACGAAAAATTTACATAGAACCATTTTTATAGGAAATATGCAACTATTTTTGACTTCGCAGCCTCGTTTGTAGTAGTTTTTTTTTAATTTACGTTATTTAAAATCGGTAATTATAGAGAAAAAATATTTTTACCTCACTTTTGTCAAATGTATGCTTCAAAAACCAGAAATGTATATATCAAATTAAAGTAAATTTAATGTTCTACAATTTTGATTCTGACAATATTTCTGTGAAACGATCCTGGGAGGCACTAGTAGCAAGGGTTTGTCCGAGCTGGTGCCCGCCTCTCCATCTCCGCTCTATATATCGAAAACGGTTAATCCAAAAATAAAAGTGAATAATACCAAAAATATAGAAAGTTTCATATGGCGATGGCCTCTCTTGCATACTATTCAACTGTGTACTGGAGAAGATTATCAGAGAATGGACTTGCACAGTGCCATCGGGAACTGGAATAAGGACTGGGTACAAGAAAGATAACCTTAATGTACCCTAGTCTTTGCTGATGACCTTGTCTTTTTATCGATGCAATATAGAGGAGGCTACTTACCAACTACAGAGCCTCTCCAGCATAGCAGTTAAGGCCGGTTTGAGGATCAGCATACAAAAAACTGAGTTCATGACTAACATAAAAGAAGCCCCATCTACAATTCCACTAGAAGGCATCACCATTCGTAAAGTGCTTGCAGTAAAGTATTTAGAAGAATGGATATCAGCAAACGAAAGTGAGAACTTGGCTATAGTACCAGATATACTAAGTTGGAGAGGGTCTACCACGCCTGCAAGAGCATTTACATCTACAGAAACTTAAACTCCAACATTACAACTCAGTAGTAAAGCCCTCTGTACTCTATGCCTCGGAATGCCTCTTGATGAATAAAAAGGGTCCACTCAGGAAACTAGAGCTCAAAGAACGGAAAATCTTTAGGAGAATACTAGGGCCAATACGAGAAGAGGATGGTACCTACAGGATCAGACACAATGGAGAGCTGTACCATCTCCAAGAAGACATAATCACCTCAATGAGGAAGAGACGACTGACTTTCTATGGACATTTAACCCGAATGAACACAAACAGACTCACAAACAGGATCTTCACTACGACAGGTAGAGAGAAAGCCTCCAAGAATAAATGGATCAACTCAGTGAAATCAGACCTGGACCAACTTAAAATTCCACTGGAGACCATTCAGGATCGGTCCAAATTTCGGCAGATGATTTTACAAGGAGTATTCCCAGTGCACCTTACCAGTAAAAAGAGCTCCGGAACCAACAGGCCAAAGTGGACAGAGGAGAGAAGGCTTGCTCATAGCCAGAAAATGAAAGCTTTCTGGGCTAAGAAGAAACAGCAGACCCATATAAAGAAGCGAAACGAGCCCCGTGGTCCAAGTAGGCCCAAACGAAAAAAAAAAAAATTAAAAAAAAAAAAGTTTACATAATCACAAAAGTTCCTTGGTACGTAGCAAACAGACTTATTGTTTCCAGTCAAGGCCAAACATCTAGTGCATTGTATGTTTTCTGTAATCCAAGGTTTTTCTTGAGAATCATGTTCAGGATAGAAAGTAAACATACTAAAAGTCCAAAAATTTTCAAGCTTGGGAACAGGAGAGGGTTAAATGGTCCCATTTTTTTTCAAAGATTCCTGGTTTTTCGATCATATCTCAAAAATGGTGCACTGTACACAAAACATTAAAATTAACTAAATTGAAGTTAATTAAATTTTCTACAAATTGTACGATGTACACTTCTTCATGTTCCGTAATGTTTTCGAGATATACGCTTGGCAAATGTGAAAACTTACGAAAAAAGCTATTTTCACCTCACACATATTCTAAACCGTTCATCCTATTTTCAATGTGTTTATCGACTGGACTGATATTGTTGTTTGTTGTTTATTTCGTTTAACGTCATTTTATGCTGCTATGGCTAATCGGACGATGCTACGGTGGGAGTCCTAAATTTTGCCTATCCAGGTATAATTAGGATAGGGATCTTTTACGAGTACCTGACATCGCACAGGCTCCGGATCCCCGTTTTACGTTTAATAGTAACTGGAGACCGTGTTTTAAAAAAGCTGTTATTAGAGTCAACATGTATTTATATTATATGTCCAAGTATATATAATGCTCATTTTTTACTAAGCTACAACGAGAAATAAACAAGCTCACCAAATATATATCTTCTTCGACGTATCAGAATCTCGAAGTGGCAGAGTTGAAGAAGTTTAACTTACAAAGTAAATAACTGGTAAGGTTTCATAGTTGGGAATGATAAGAGGGTGTAGTCGTCAGGTAACAGCAGTTCTGGATTAGATAGGGTAACTATGGACTAGTAGCGCTACCTCGTAATAGAACAAGGAACCTAGCATAATTTGTTGCTTAGTAATTACAAAATGTTGAAAAGTAAAATGGACAGAAGGTTATTAAAAGGTGTTACAACTACTTCTGGAAATTTAATCTTGTTGACTGCTAAATTTGTTAAATGCAAATTTGTCTCCGTCCCAAATTGAATCCTGTTGTATATTTGCTACCATCATATCATATTTTACCATCCGTATCCATGTATTCTTTTTCTGTTTTCGGATTTTGTGTTGGAAAAGATTCTTTGTTAATCTTCTCATATCCATTCTCATTAAATGTCCATAGAATTTCAATCTACGTGTCCTCATTGCACCTTACTTTTTCAATTTTTCAATATTTTTGTATTACACCTTAGTTTAAAACCTTCTTCAGTCTTCCTTGATCCTAATATTTTTCTTCTCTTCTTTTTCATATTTTCAATTTTTCCTTTTTTGTTCAGAAACAAACATTTAGAGGCTTTATAAGCTTTCAGGTCGAACAACTGTTCTACAATGACGCAATTCAGCTTCAATAGAAATATTTTTTTAATTATATATATCTTTCGATTTTTGGAAGGCAAATTCCATTTTGTTAGCTCTTGTGAGATTTATCTATACTAATAGGGCGTATAAAAAAAAAAAAAAAAAATTATTAGCGTTTTAACAAATTCCAGAGTTCAAAAGTCTGTAAATATCTTACTGCTATTTATTATTTACCAATACTTAATAATCCATTTAGAGCATTCTCTAAGCTTGTTTCTAACACTGGACTTCTTTAAAAAAAAAAGCCTCAGTTCAATTATTTATTTCAAAGAAGAAACATGACAGTGTCCTACCAAATTCTCGTAATTTGAGCCGCTGAAGGAACTCGTGAAATTATTAAATATGGAGGGGAAGGTGTCCTTGAAGAGCGCACTGCGCGGCGTTGTTTTGAAAAATTTAGAAGTGGAGATACGAAGTTGGAAAGGAAGAAGGAATGGATATGGATGAGAATCTGAAGGAAGCTGTTGAGTTAAATCCGTCCACAAGTACTCGCCAACTTTCCAGGGAGTGTGGTGTGTCGAAAGATACTGTTAGTCGCCATCTTCTCTTCTGAGAGAAGGTGAAAAAGACCTGTAGACTGGTCCCTCACGAACTTACTCCTCAACAATAAGCAGTCGAAACAAAGAAAAGTTTACAGAACTTCGTAGGTTTGAACTCCTGCCTCATCCACCATATAGTCCAGACCTCACACCTTCGGAAAACTACTTGTTTCGATCCATGTCACATTTTCTTCAAGGGACAAAAATTGATAATTTTGCGGATGTTGAAAATGCTGTCTAAGAGTTCTTTGACAGCCATCCCAAGGAATGGTATCAGCGTGGCATCGAGAAATTGGCTAGCAGATGGGTAATGACGGTAGATAACAATGGACTATACTTTGAGTATTAATTGTATTTTATATCAGAGAAATAATAATACAAATATTTGTTTCAAAAAACGGCCTTTTTTTATTTATTTATTTATTTATTTTTTATACACCCCATTATTAATTTATATTTAAAAAAAAATTCTCCTTATCATAATATTTTGAACTCTCGATAATTCGATTTCTTTTTGATCCCTCTGATACAGAATAACTAAAAATCGATTGCTATGATAAAATATTCTATTACCTTGAAACAGAATAATGATAAATAGTTTATGAAGGCTATCGTAGTTTGTCCGCCATTAAAAAAAACAAATGAGAAACGCATTAAGACGCAATCACTTAAAATTATTCTATTAAACAGTCCAGTCAATAATCGTATTGCAGAGTGCATGGAATATGCGATTATTTTTGACTTCATAGCTTCGTTAGGAGTAGTTAAAAGGTAAACATACTAAAAGTCACTGCCCCTGGGGGGTGAGCTAACGGTGGGAGGGAAAGAAGTTTTTTTTTGGTTCATCGATAATATCTCGAAAACTGTTGACTCTAGAAAAATATATTTCAAATAAACATAAAAGCTAATTAAATTTGCTATAAAATTAAATATATATAAATTTGTCGTAATTTTAACCGTTTACGAGATATACGTTATTGAAAATAGATGATTTTCGGGAAAAAACAAATGTCACCTCACTTTTTGTCAAACTTTTGCTTCTATTACGATCCACAATCGTTTCTCAGAAAAAACGTCAGAATAAAAATTGTAGAGCATTAAATATACTTTAATTTCATATATACGTTTCTGGTATTTGGTTCAAATGTTTAACAAAAAGTGAGGTAAAATTGTTTTTATTTCTAAAATTGTCGATTTTTAATAACGTATATCTCGAAAACCGTTGGAAGTTCTATAGATATGTACATAGTCAATTTTATAAGAAATTTAATTAGCTTTAATTTTTATTTCTAGCATATTTTTCTAGAGTCCACCGTTTTCGAGATATAATCAAAAAACCCAAAAATAGGACTTTCTCCCCTCCCTCCGCTGTTAGCTCATCCCCCAGGAACGGGTACTTTTAGTGTGTTTATCTTCTAACAACTCCTAACGAAGCTATGAAGTCAAAAATTATCGCATATTTCATGCACTCTACACCCCTCATTTGAGGGGTGGAGATTACAAGAGGGTGAATCCACATTTTTAATTTTTTTAAAGGTTTTTTTACAATGTTAGCGTCCTCTATAAAGTGGTAAATCGTTGACCCTTCAAAACAAGCTAAATCCAATTCCAATTTTGCTTTCAAAGTTTGGGTTGAGTTCTAGACGCGGGTTAATTCTTGTTTCTCAAAACAGCCGCTTGGAGCACCACTTACGCTTGTAACGAAAGCAGTAATGAACATTTGAAAAGGTTTTAGTTGTCGATATATTTTTACATGTGTGATAATCAATTTATTGTGTTGTGTTGTGGAGGGATATACTGAAATAAATATAACAGCATCGATAAAAAAATCTGGTAATGAAGGTAATTGGAAGCGGACTTTGTCAAAACATAAGAGGTCTGTACAACATTTATTTACCAGTTTCCATCTGTTTTTACATCTGCCGATTCCAATCTAATTTAATAAAATTGAACTTCAATAGATATGCTGCTCCTGGAACTTGTGCCCGGATACTTGAATGTAAACAGCTCAAGCACAAACAATTAAAATGCTCCATTATTGCCCGCAGTGATAAAATATTTTTCTTTAAAAGGTTCGACTTCACTAAAGATAAAGTTTGAACCCGTTTAGTTAATTTAATTTTGCTTAGTTTAGTTAGTTCCTGTTAATTTTGCTTCAATGACTGGCTCAAACTCAAGACTAGTGTTCGATTTAAAAAAAAATTATGAAAAATTCTAAGAAATCTCCAGAAAATTGTTGAATCAAGATTGTTTTTTTATTAATTATTTTTTTCATCAAAGTTTGTACAATGTTAAATTAATGAAACAACAGAATGTGTTAATTGTCTTGAGTTTTTTTTTTCTTATTTATTGCCTTTTTTAAATTTTGCCTTGCAGATTGGGATAAATCCAATTTATTTAAATTGTTTTAAAGTTTGAAATTTAGAAAAGATGAACGATATTTTACAGATATGTTTCTGATTTTTTTTTTTTTTTTTTGAACTTATCTTCCAATAATAACACTGGACAACAAAAAAAAAAAAAAAAAAAAAATTGTTTGTTTCCTGTAACTATTTTGGTGTTTCTAACTCAATTTGATACATATTTTTTAAATATAACAACAATGTTTCTCTAACAGCTTTTGTCTTTGTGTTATAGCTTACCAACCTTATTTAGTATTTTTACTTTGATTTTAAATTTTGTTGGACAGTAAAATATATTCTGTTGTTGAATTCGATATGCATTCGTCCAGGAGGTGTTGTCTGCTTAATCCAGACTGTATTTGCTATATTTGTGGCGAATATATATTTAAAAAATATCGAAAACCTATATCAGACTGTAAAAACTGCATATCATCAATAATTCAAAATAGATTTGTACAATCAGGACAAGCCATGGGTTCCTCATATTGTTTGCCAAAAATGTGTTGTGTGTCTACGGTTATGGTCCAGCTGGAAAAGAGATGTAGTGAAGTTCGTAACTCCCATGATTTGGCGAGAACCTCAAAACCATCGTGACGTCAGCTACTTCTGGGTTGTGAAAATGAACGGAATTAACCGTGGAAATCGAAGTAAGTGGTCATATCCTAACTTATCTTCTGCTCAACGATCTCAATTAAAATCTCCAGAGGTATAACAGAGCACATCTAAATCCTCTGATGATCCAAATCTCTGTGAGCGCGAACAAAATATATCAAGTGATGACTCTAATCCATATTAGAGCTTTTCAGAAACTCAACCATTTAATCAGAAATAACTTAATGACTTAGGGAGGGATCTGAACTTACCTAAAGAATCTTCAGAATATGTTTAAAAGAAACAAATTTGCTGAATCCCGAAACCAATATTACTTTTTATCGTACCCGAAGATATAGAAAAAAAATCTGTTACCGTATTTTTATCAAGAGAAGGATTTAGTCTTTTGTAACAATGTTGGTGGTATTTTTGCAACAGATGGGTTTAATAAACTACCAGCATAGGGATTGGTGTATTTTTATGGAAAGCAGCGAGAGAAGGTTAATGTGTGTTTTGCTCCATAGCAGTAACAAGTAAGGATCCATGACTATTGCACATTCGACGACTTTGAAAGAAGAATACACAAATATTTTATGCAAAGAGATCTACCTAAAGTCGTTTATTCAAGGAAATCCTATAAAAGATCATTTGATAATAATGTTCAATAGAATTTCGTTAACATTATGTATTAATTTCCTTACATTTTTTAATCAAAACAGTAAAACATTATATTTCACAAAATAAAGCTGTTAGCAATCTCCCAGTATTTTTTTCATAGTTAGGGTCTTTGAAATACCCTATAATAATAAAAAAAATGAAGGAAACAAAAATTGTGTTGACCATTGTAATTGTTTCAAAAAAAAAGAATCACCTGAATTATGTATATTTTTGTGTTTACTGAAATATTTACAATTTTGAATTTATTCCCTTTTGCCTCTCCACGCCTCATTTCAGCACACATTGAATAGACTAAATGGTCTAAACTCAAAAACGCGTTTCTGTTTTATTCTGACTGAATCACAGACTAATTTATTGATGTATAAAGTTAGTATTTAGATAAATGATTAGACCGAATTTTACTGTTCATATTTTCGACTTAATCTTACTTGAAATAGAAATTTTTGTTTAAGATCCATGTGCATATATTTTTCTAATCTGACAAGGGGACGTTTGCAGTTGTAACTCACAGATTTGAATGCCGATTTTTGTGTAGGTAGTAGGGGCCTATAATAGTGCAAAACTAGAGTTATAGCCGCCTATGAGCATTAGAAGCCCAGAAAAAAAAAATATGAAAATCACGTTTTTTTTTTGTTTCTCAGCTCTCAGTCAAGATAGAGAAATGATTATTTCACGTTTAATTGCAGTTATGTATGCTATTAGATAAAAAAATACTTGTGTTATGCTCAAGACACTATACGGCTTTAGGGTGCTCAAAAATGACAAAATTCCAAGAAAATCTGCTGTAAATCAGTGAAAACTTTTTTTTTCTTGAACAACTGACCTCAAATCTCGATTTAACGCACCATAAAACGCTTATATGTGAAATTTTATCAAAATCAAAAAAATATTCATTTTTTAACCCTTCGAGGAGGTTTAACAACTTTTAAGTTAGGATTTCATCATTTTCTACCAGCCATAACAATAATAGCATCACTAGAATCTTAGAGAAGCATTCATTCTGCTTTTTATCCATATAACATTGGATTTACTTCCGATTTTAGTGGACAAAAAACTGATGTGAATGAAAAAATCCAATGTCAACTATAACGTGAGATATTTCAATAAGGGGAAATCCTGCGACCTCCGGATTTGAGCTAAACTATGCAGTTTTAAGGCTTCTAGAAGTCCATGAAATTTTGTCTTAATCGGTGGCGTAATGTGTGAGAAAGCGCAAATTATTTACATTTTTTTTCAGAAATTGACAGCCCCTTGCCTTCTAAAATCCTACAAAATTTGAAAGGTAAAAAAAAAATTATTTTTGATCTCGACAAAATTTAGTTCCTTCGCGTTTTTTGAGATGAGGAATCTGGAAATAATATCAGTTTTTAGTTTAAAAATTCCTTTAAAATTTGTCATTTTTTAGAGTTTTTGAGCACCCTAAAGCCGGATAGTGTCTTGAGCATAACAAAAGTATTTTACATCACTCGGATTGGAAAATAGATACTTTCCGTAACAGCTGGGAGCAAGGAAAGTAGGCCTTTACACATCTCAACATTTAGAGCAAGATAAAACAACGAACATATGATTTTAAACGTCTAGCCGGGAAAGTTTTCGCAGCTAGCAGTGTTTACTGTTACCAACACGAGGTTCGCTAGCGTTTCTTTTAGTTTATTATTTAATTTTGCATTGTTAGTGTGCGAAAATGGCCTTTAACATCCCTCAAAAATTAATTAAAGAAGCTGAAGGAATAACTGATTCGTTATTGCCCGGGAAATCTCGTAATAGATACGAAGAATATTTTAATAAGTTTTGTGAGTGGTGCGATAATGAAAGTGTTAACCCTAACCATGTTAATGATGAAGTGATGTTAGTATACCTATCAACTTTATCGAAAAAATTTAAAGCCTCTTCTTTATGGAGTAAATTTTCCATGTTAAAATCGTGTTTAAAAATAAAGAAAAATTTGGATGTTTGTTGACCTAAATAAAAAAACATTAACTGATGGGTTAAACATTACCAACAACCAAAACTGTACAATTAATATTAACCTGACCCTATAAAAATGAAGTGTTTTTTATTAATATATAAACTTACTCCTTTTTATAAATGTATTTTGAATTATTACATTTCAGTTATTAAACGTAATTAGGGTAAACGCACCAGTAGCTGACAGGTGCACCAGTAGCTGACAGCCTCTTCGAAAAATAGAAATAATGAAGTTTCAAGGCCTTTTAGATCCACCTCTCTTAAAGCCATGGCTTCTGTTAGTATTTCCTTATAGTTAGGTTGTCTACTCTGTTTTATTTTAGGCGGTAATTGTAATAAAAGACGGCCACTACAACTGCACATTCTCCGTCAGTCGTTCAGAGCCTTACAAGCAGAGGGCACCCGACTAGAACACCAAGGTAGGTTTTATGTTCTCTTCTTTACTTAATCCTTTTTATTCTCAAATTAGTGTGTTGTTACTTGTAATGAGTATTTATAGATTGTGTTTTATCAGTCTTTGAACCTTATTTCATGGTGAATTAGGAAATACAATGGGTGTCAGGTACTGGATCCTAATAATGGGTCATCACCAATAGCTGACAGGCCCTGTCAACTACTGTTGCCTCTCATAATTTTCTTCCATCCATTTTTTTCCTTATTTAATCTTTCTATTTTGTTACCTATTCTACGCCGTTTAATTCTATTTTTAACGTAGGATATATATTCCAGTAGCTGACAGGGGGTGTCAGGAACTGAAACAAAACATGTCAGCTATTGGAATCACCGGCATTTTTCTATTTTTCAGGGCTGTTTCCTGGAATCTAGGATGGCTCCTACTAAAAAGGTTTTAACGTATGGTTCTGAGGATAAGGATAAAGCTCTCGACGACGTTCGCATGGGGATATGTGTAGCTAGTGCTGCTCGTAAAAATCATGTTCGTAGAACAACGCTGTTGTGTAAAGTGACAGGAAAATACCCAATAGGAGCATAAAACGGGGCCCTCCTCTATCATGTTCTGCGATGAAGAAAGTTGGCTTGTGACATGGAAAAATTGGGTTTTCCTGTTGCCTTAGGTGAACACTTATTGAAAGCGTCCAGCTCATATTAAAAGGATTGGGCAGGGAAAATCCCTTCGCAGATGACCACCTTGGTCGAAAGTGGTTTAGTATGTTTCTTAAATGGAACCCACGCCTATCTTTTAGGCCCCTTGAAAACCTTATATCATCGCATGCTTTTGTAACAAAGGAAATTATGATACAACGGTTTTCACATGTACATTCGCATCTATAAGAAAAAGGTCTGACGGATATCTTGGATGTTCCCAACCGAATTTTCAGTGCCGATGAAAAAGCCTTTTTTATTAAATCCGAAACGAAACAAAGTTTGTACTGAAAACGAAACTTCACCAAGCTGCAGTAACCTGCTCCACACACTTTGAGACAATTTCTAACAAAACCAGCATACTAGAAACACCTCTAATTACCTTCCTTAGAGGAAAAAATATGCGGCTTTGTAATTTATGAATCTTAGAGAGATATAACAAAAAAAAAAAAATCTTTAAAATGAAGAAGCGAAGGAAAAGAAAAAAAGAGAGCTGTAGACAGAAAAAAACAAAACAAGAAAAAGAAGAACTAAAAAAAAAACAATTTTATAAAAGTGACACAACAAAGGATAAAAGTGACAAAGTTGGGACCAAGAATAGAAATTAAAAAATTAGTCATCTTTCAATGAAGAAGATTGTGCACATTCAGTAGTCTCTATAACTAAAGGTGGTGGAACTGGAGTCAAATTTGAAGACGATTCACAATTTCCTCGCATTGTGTCCATTGTATTCCATTTTAATGAATTTAAGATGACGCTAGATAACTGTCTAAAAAGTTTCAGATTATTTGTGTACGAAACTGCTTATGAGTTACATGTATTGAATTTAAGGTGTATAGCCAAAAATAGAAAACTCAAGTAACTTATTTTGTAACAAATGGTAAATTTATAATTCCTGTTTTAAAATAAAGAAATACTGAAGATTAAGCTATTTTTTTGTATGACTTTCTTGTCCCTGTCAGCTACTGGAGCATTCCCTGTCAGCTACTGGAGAATACCCTGTCAGCTACTAGAACAAGTTACTTTTCTCAAAATTGGCATTTATCCTATCATTGAGCGAAGGTTTTTAAAATTTTAAGGTGTAGTAAGCAAGGGGAGAAGTTTTTTTAAAATATAAAAGTGAAAAAAATACAACGACATCACCATTAGAGTATTTAAACTATTAAGTGCACTGAACTTTCCTTAAGCATGTCAGCTACTGGTGCGTTTACCCTATATTAAATTAAACTTGTCTACGGTTATTTCTCTAAATCAGCTGTTACAAATAATCATTAAAATGGAAAACAATCATTTAGTGTAATAATATGAATTATTAAAATCTTAATATATAGATTCACGAGTTAAAAACTGCGTTAAGCGTTTTTGCCTCGTGATGAAAAAGTATCGTACATTACTCGTACCGAAAGTGATTTTACGATGCTCGATCGAATTAACGGGCTCGGCTTCGCCTCGCCAGTCAAACACGGTCTCGCAACGTAAAATGCCACTTTCGGTACTAGTAATGTAATATACTATTTATATCTAAAAGCATACATAACTGCAATTAAACGTGAAAGAATCATTTCTCTATCTTGACTGAGAGTTGAGAAAAAAAATAAAACGTGATTTTCATATTTTATTTTTTTTCTCGGCTCCTAATGCTCATTGGTGGCTATAACTCTAGTTTTGCACTATTATAGGTCTCAACTACCCACACAAAAATTGGCATTCAAATCTGTGAGTTACAACTGCAAACGTCTCCATGTGAGAAATAAATAACAGTTACTCCATGTTACATATATATATTTTTCTAATCGACCAGGGCCCATTGGACGAAATTTTAAATTAACTATCGATTTTTTTACGATTTATAACTGCAATAAAAAGAAGTATCGATTTAGTTGATAGTTCGATATGTACCCTGACCAGTGTAACAACAAAACAAGCTGCAATGGCGACCATAGCTTCACAATCAGCTGTTGAGTTGTCGTCTTTTGTCAGTCTATTTCACTTCCATCTGCTCAAGGACTTGCATCTTTAGCTACATCTAAATGTGCACTAAGAGATCTGCGAAATACCTTTCAGTCGCCATATTTTTCGATCTTAGCAGGGCAGATATTCATGCTTCAATTACATATTTCATTTGCGGTACGCGTGGTGCTATGCTAAAAGGATCAATACAAAATTAGGATTGATGAATTAATATGGTCTGGTTTGGGGGGAAGGGTTGAAAATCGTTATTAGTAAAGCAAATCAATGGTTAATTAACCCACCAATAGTCGCAACGATCTGACAGATCTCCTCTTGAAATTCGATCGTTTTACTGATGAGTTCATCACTTTTATTTTTCTCATTTACTTTAACTGATTTTTAAAGGAATGCACATAATAATACACATTAATAAAATTAATAGTCTTCGTTTTTTTAAACGCCGTCTTATAGAGCCGCGTCCTTCATTACTTGCTTCAGGTGGAGCATCCTCTTTAAACCTAACACAAATGATTATTGGTAATGTATTCCTTATCACTAGATACATCATCTTTGTGTTCAGTATCTGAATGCTCAATTCTTTCTTAAACAACGTCTGTTTCACTTTCAGAATCTGTCATGTATCATTTCGTATTATATTTTATGGTAAAGTAAACGTTCTTTAAAAAGATTTATAATTTTGTTTATAGGATTTTTGAGTCCCCTAGAGCAAGTTCTGTGGAACAGGGTATTTAATTTTTTTCTAAGTCTTGTTGTAATAATGTGCAATCTTCTATTACGTGTTTAATGGTCATTGGAGATTGACATCTTTCACAATGTGGTTGGGCCTCTTTTGTGATCAGATATGCGTGAGTCAGGTTAGAATGTCCGATCCTCAGCCTTGTTGTAACAACTTCTTCTCTTCTGTTACCTCTTAAAGCGCTTGTCCACTTAGTTTGTTCGTCATTGGAGTTTCGAACCACATGATTTCCCACTTTGTTTTTACTTAGTTCTTCAAAAGCGCTTTAAACATTATTGGGTTCATATATTTTTAGTGGTGCGGTATTCATCACAGAAGCTTCTTTGGCTTCAGAATGTTAGTTGAAAGGTACTGAGTCGCTTATCTCATTATAAAAATACTCCTCGGAATACTGCGCAAAAAATACCTTGGGTTATCTCTGAGATCGGTTGCGACTACTGGACGGTTTAAAAATTCGAAGAGATTGACTAACTTGCGGTAAGTCACACTTCTCCGCGCGACATCATATGTCGGTACTCTTTTGGCTTTAACTCCAAAACTATTTGTCCGATCACAAATTTCTTTTTTTCATCTCAAAGCTAATTAATATCACAATCAGATCCTATATATTAACACTTGATAAAATCCTATTAAATATCCATGCCAGGACGCTAAATGCGTCATTTTTGGCGAAATATGACAACTTTGATATGTTCACTAGGCAGGCGTGGGTATGTTATTGGATATAATACAAATTTCTTAACTAGGTCCTAATAGGAAATTTAACCAGCTTTGAGATGAATAAAAGAAATTTAGGATCGTACAAGTTGTTTTGGAATAATAGCGAAAAATGTGCCATAAAACTTGTATTTTGCAACAGTATGCGTTTTTTTAGTGTGGTGGCATGTTTTTCTTTCTCGAAATTTAACTGAAATTTCATACATGGAATCTGATAGCGAATTTAATCAGTTTTGAGATGGGAAAAAGAAATTAGGGATCGGAAAAATATTTTAGGTTTTATAGCGAGAAATGTGCGGAAAAAACCAAGATATCACAGCATTACGGGTTCCTCAGCGTGCTTGCATAGGTGTTTTAAGGGACTCGATCTTAATTTCATATATGGGTTTCTGATATTAAATTTAACCAGCTTTCAGATGAAAAAAAAATAGATATTTTGGATCGAACGAATAGTTTTGAGTTATAGCCAATAGAGTATCGACACACTTGTTTTCGCGGAGAAGTGCAACTTTTCGGGAGTCTACCTTTTCGCGGTGCTCCAGGAAGTAAACGGCTCATCGGCGAAAGAATTGTTATATGCAAACAATGCTGAAATTTTGTCATCTTTAATTTTCTATATAGCTAACTTTCGAATAGAACTTATACTTATTGCGTTACCGTAAAACGGCATGACTTTGCTCAACTTTTGTTGAGCTTCATTCTTCAAACTACATTTCGACAATGTTTAAAATGCATGTATTAAAATATTCGCTTTGAATAATTAGCTTAAAAGTGCCGTTGCTTCCTCGAATAATCTTGAAATTGCAAAATTTACAATACTTATAATTAATTTTATTGTTTTTAAACTTTGGTTTAAAAGTCAATGAAAACCGGATACCCGTGACTTTGCACCACTGCATTTTATCAATTAAAAAAAGCATTAAAAACGTATTCTGGAGCAAATTCAAAGCTTGATAGTAGTTATAAGATGCAAAGTTATTTCTCAATAGTGTTTGGAGTTTTATCCCAGTAATTTTTTTCTCTGTTTCTAAGGATTTTTTGTTAAAGGAAACGATTGTAAATTACAATGTTTTCATTGAAATGAGAAACCAAATTGCACAATTATTAAAGGTTTATTGAGAAACGATAGAAAATAGAAAAACATACCAACAAAATATTAAATAGAAACAAAATAACGACTTAAAACATGCCTAAATAACGTAAACAACTATAGTTTTGGTAAACAAGGAACAAAGCGATACCAGTAAAATAAATTGCGCACAGATTCTTAGAGAAATACTTTTGGAAAAATGCAGTCTGCAATAGTTGGACAAAAATTGTTAAAATATAAAAACGGACAATATGGCTGGAAAAAATTTAAAGGTATAACTAGGCAAAATTTTAACAGTCAATATACTTGCACATAGATGACGAAAACCTTATTAACAAGAAGCAAAACGCTATCCCAAATATCCTTGTTTATTGATTTTTTTAAGAGGAGCGATTCTGCTTAAGACTTCTTCCCAATGGGAGGTCACCTTACGCCAAAATTTACTTGGTGCAAAGTCATTCGTAATTCATATCAAAAAAGTGATTCTATTTTATTTTCAAATACCATGACTTTTGGAAATTTTTTGAGCAAAATGAATATCATATATTTAAATTACAATAATTATAGATTAATATTAATTCAAAACTTAATCGATTCGAGAAATGTTTAGTTGTTGAAAGCAGGACTTTATCCCACAAAGGAATCACACCTGTTGAGACACTACAATCAACTAACTGTTATAAAACATGAGATGTAACTAGGATCAGCGTGAAAATTCCTTAGACCCTATTAGTGTTGTCTTAAGTAAGTAAGAAATATCAAATATCCCTCATTTAGACAACAACAAAACACTTTTTTTCCTCAACTGAAACTTTTTAATGAAATTGGTGCTAGTTAACCCAATGGTGAAAAGTCAGACCGTTTTTTAGAAAAACGTATAAACCTCCGTTTAACGCAGAAAAACGTATAATCCGTATTTTAGAAAAAGTGGATAAACCTCCATTTTTGAGGAAAAAAAACATACTTTTATTTACATTACATACGTTTGAAATTTTGATAGTAAACATCAGATTCGTGTTCAGCACCCCCAAAATACTATACAACAACAAAATCATAATTACACCAAATTTTCCTTATTAGACCCTTTTTTTGATACAAGCTGCCTGGACTAACTAACTACCTTGCGCTTACAAAAGTTCTATATAATAAAGTTTATCTGGAATGGAATGAGAAGCAAGTTGTGATACTAATAAATTTGAATGGTTGTGGGGTTTGCTTAACGTAAAGTATATTATGATCTTAGAGGATAAGTTAGTTTGTGACACAAATTATACAAAAGATTGAGGAGTTTTTTAATGATTTTGGAATGTAAGGGTTAGATACAAGATGAATCGGATGGTTTAGTGGAGCCCCAAAGATCAAATCCGTATGTCTAGATGGGTCTAATTACTGTTATGTAAATGTGTCTTTTGTAATTCATTGGAAGGTTTTGAACATTTGTCTAGTGGATGTTAGAATAGCAGAAAAACGACAAGCAGTTTTTTTTTTTTTTTTTTTAGTTTTGCATGTGGATTCCAAGTAAATCGGTTGTCCAGGTAGCGGATCTGTTTAGTAGGGATCAGCGGAATTTCTTATTATTGTGAAAATTGTATTAGCATGTCGACAGCAGGTAAGGTAACCATAACAACTGATTAAAAGTTACCTTAATTGCAACTGCCGATTATTAACGAAACTAATATTAAACAATAAAGAGAATCCATTACATCACTGAGTAGTAATTAATTAAATATTATTACTATTTATTATTATTATAATTAGTATTATTGACTGATTGTTATGTACAATAAATATTCCATAATGCAGAAAAATCCTTGAACCCTGCCCTCAATGCTAAATATAACAAACCCTCAATACATTCTCCTTCTCATCTTGAAAAATTCGCTGATAAATTTTTTTTTTTTTTGCAACGCGATAAACCAATGACGTAAAAATGCTTACACAGTTTGAACTTTTAACTGAGTACTGTTGGACTCAAGTTCTTTGTTTTGTCATCTTACAAGTGCTGATTAAAATACATATGATATAACAAACGAAGATCAATAAAGTACTTTTAATCTCTCATTCAATTTTTCTTTTATTCTTTTATTAATAGAAATTTATAACTGTATTAAAAAAAAAACACATCAAGTAAATATGCGGTATATATGAGACATAATAACATGTATAAAACTTGTAGAGGAACTACCCATTGGTAGTACTCTTATGAATATTTACAAAAGAAGATCACGGGGCCATCTTCTTTTCAGACGCCTCGGAGGATTTCCAGGAATGGAATGGGAAGCAAGTTGTGCAACAAGTGGATTTGGATGAGCAGTGAGTTTATTATGAAAGGAAAGGTATCTGGTTCGTGCCAATTCAGCAACATATGGGATATTAAGGTCGTTGTGGATCAATTCATTTGTGACAAAGTAAGGAGCATCTAGGATTTTTCGAAGGATTTTGGATTGGAGTGATTGGATGCGGGAAGAATTCGATGGTTTGGTGGATCCCCATAACTCTATTCCGTAAGTCCAAATAGGTCTGATAATCGTCATGTAGATAAGTTTTTTGTAGTGTATCGGGAGATTTGAACGTTTGTCAAGTAGGTGTTGTAGTAGTCGAAATCGACGTGCAGCTTCTTGTCTTTTCAATCTTGTATGAGGGTTCCAGGTAAGTCTCTTGTCCAGATAAAATCCAAGGTATCTTATCTGTTCTACATTATTTAATGGTACTCCATAAAAGGATACAGGAGGACAGGATGAGGTAGGTTTTCGACGTAGGGTAAAGGTTATTTGCTGGGATTTGCTAGGATTTATCTTAACTCTCCAGTTATGACACCATTCTTCAAGGGAAATGATATGTGACTGGAGTGTCTGGGATGCAGCAAATGAATCATCATTGACTGATAACACGCATGTGTCATCAGCGTAGGTTGTGAGGATAGTATTAGGATGAGTTGGGATATCAGCTGTATACACTGTATAAAGGATGGGACCCAGGATACTACCTTGAGGAATACCAGCGGTCTGGGGAAAGGTGGTTGAGTATGTAGAATTATGGTTAATTTTAAATACTCTATCAGAAAGATAGGATCGGAGGATGAGGAAATATGTAGAAGGAAGGAATTGGCGAAGTTTATAAAGAAGACCTGGGTGCCATACTCGATCAAAAGCCTGTTCAACGTCAAGAAAGACACCCGTGCAGTACATCTTGCGCTCTAATGCAGATGAGATAACGTCCATCACACGATGACATTGTTGGATAGTGGAATGAGACTGGCGAAATCCAACCTGGTGATCAGGAATAATGAGATTGGAATCAAGGACGGGATAAAGGCGTGGAAGGCTTTAGGAGGAATGGTCATTTGGAAAGGAATGGCCAGTTCTGCTTCAATAAATTTTACATGGTTAGAATTTAGGGTAACTGGATGAGGCTTAAAAATATTGTGTAAGTGTTCACCAAATACCTGCGATTTCTCTAAATCAGATTTGGTCCAGCTTTGAACTGGAGTAAGGAGAGGATGATAGAAGGTTTTGAATTTTAACAGTCTTTTGGTAGTGTTTCATAATGATTTATCGGAAACAGTTAGTTGTTCGGTTTGTTTTTGTAAATTTTCAAATTTTAGTCTTTTAAGTTCTGATTTACTCATTATTCAATTTAAAAATACTTTATGATATGAACTAGATAAACTGGATATTGAATTAAATCAAAACAAGAATTTTTTTTTTTTTTAAATTTCCTTTTCAATCGGATTTTTTTTTTTATACATCGAATAGTTTCGAATTTTAAACAAGCATCATCACTTCTAAAAACATTTTAATTATATATATATATATATATATATATATATATATATATATATATATATATATATATATATATAATTAAAATGTTTTTATATATATACAACATCAGCATATTGCTACATAAATTTTATATATATATATATATATATATATATATATATATATATATATATATATATATATATATATTATAGAGTCACAAAGGAATTAAGAAAACTATATTTAAATCCCAAATTTAAGATTGATAAGTAGGAATCGGGTTCGTATGTATTTACATATTTTTTTTCTAGGCAATTTACAGACGTGTTCATATTGACACTTTTTAAGCCCTTTGAACCTACTTTTATTTCCCATATTTCCACATATTTTTCATTTTGGGAATATTTTCATAATTTGTCGGTGGTTGACAGGAACTGTGAACCACAGACTGAACATTGCGGAAAAACTACCTGGAAGATAGCTATAAATATACACCAGCCAAGATTCAATATTATATCAAAGATGGACCGACTTGGGTGTAAATTAATGAAACCACTGACGTTGAAGGCAGGTATATTGCCATTGCAGTTATTACAAAACTTGAAAGTGATGTAGGTTCAAATCCATTTCTTTTGAACTCTGAAGTTTCTTGGAGAAAGCAACCATTCTTCGATTTCACGAATCTTTGATGCCTGGATGCAAATCCTATGGCCCAGTGGAGTTTTGAAGAAATAAGTTCTTTTGTTTCCCTCTGATGCTGCCCCCAACATGGTCTAGGCTGGGCATATCTATTCAGATATTTTATCCTAAGATAATTCATGTGACGTGTATTGCTCATGCCTTGCATCGAGTAGCAGAAACTGCCCGATCTTTGTTCAGTGACGTAGATGGGGTGGAAGACCATCTGCCAGATTTCTGATATTATCAGCGGAACAAAAATCACCTCTGAACATCGTGTACTCTTTACCCCCAACGAAATAACTTCTTTAAGCAAGGCACCTATATCTGTAACATCTGTAGATGTTGAACGATCTTTTAGTTGTTACCATTTCATCCAACGCCCAGATCGTCGTCGGTTTACGTTCCAACATTTGAAATTCCATGTGGTTGCAAACAATTTCGAGGAGTGAAGTTTTCAAAATAAAAAAAATTAACACATCTTTTATTATTATAAATTGTAAAAATGTTCTTTTGTCGTATAAATCATTATAACTTGTAAAAAAAAAAAAAAAAAAAAAAAATTTTGTTCCTAATAATTATTAAAAGTTGTAAAAATGTTCTTTTCTTGTACCGTACAAGAAACTTGGAAAAAAAAATCCATTTTCATAAAAAAAAAAATTTAATGTCCATTTTACTTAAATATTTCGGAAAATATTTTAAGAAAATCACATATTTGGCGAAAAATAAATGCATATTTTAATAAAATATTCGGCATTTTTAAATACATAAAAATCCGATCCCTATTGATAAGCCTTTGTCTCCTTATTTCCTTTCACCTGAAGACAAAATATATATAAAAGAAAACAGAAACGCTGTACCTATATTTCTTTTTTTTTAAAATAACATAACTTTATTCACAACTGTACACAATGGACAACCAGTGAATGTGAAGTTACATTGAAACAACAGACATGATGAGGCATGAGGGAGTCAGCAGCACCCAGTGGTACAATCTGTAGGCGTGAAACTAAATTATTAGCGATTAGACTAGGAGATCCCTCATCCAACTCCTTTTCAACGTGCGTTGAGTTATGTCAGGTATCTGTACTGTTGCCATATTATGTATCTGTTTGTTAGTGTGTCCACGTAGTTTTTCATGAAATTGTCTATAAATTTTATGAATATGGGTATTAACTGTCGGAATACTTAAGTCTGTATGTAGTATATTGTTTGACACATAAGGAGGGGAGTCTGTTATCAGTCCTAGGAATTTCGATTGAAATGTTTGTATTTTCTGAATATGTGTTCTTTTGTCCGGTCCATAAATTTGCGATGCATGCGTCCAGATGGATTTCAGCAAGTAACTGTAAATGTTAAGTTTCTGTTTTAAAAGTAGTTTTGACCGTCTGTGAAGTACTGAGTATAGAAGTCGCAGTCTTAACTGTAACGTCTGTTTTTTTTGTCTTGAGATGTGGGCCCCATGTCAGTCTTCTATCAAGCGTAAGTCCTAAGTATGTCACATTTTCAGTTCGATGTAAAGGTTGGTTGTCATTATAAACCGGCGGGCAGGTCTTGCGTCGTAGTGTAAATGTAATATGAAGGGATTTCTCATAATTAAGTTTTTATTTTCCATTTCTTACACCAAGTTTGAATCTCGTTGAGGTAGAAGTGTTAAGGTGGCTTGTGTAGGGTCCGCGTCTCTAGTCATCATGGCAGTGTGTACCTATATGAATTAAAATATAATGACTGTGAACCTTTTCAAGCTTTCCCAATAGCTAATGACTAGATTCAGATCTGCAAGGATCTGACGATTATTGATGTCCGAAGGACATCTTTCGGCACTTCTTCCCGAAAAATTAACTCTCATCCTTTTTAAAATTGTTTTAATTTTTCATAAGGACACTCTTTCTTCCGCTTTCATCCTTTTGACAGGACACTTATCTCTATGATTGTATTGTTTATTTCCAAAAGAGAGTAATTTTGTAAACACAAAAAACGATAAAACGAAATTTTGTTTTCAGTTAAATGATAGTAATGTCCTTCCTTTGAGATTGATTAATTCAATTCTTTACTTTTCTTTCAATCAAATGATAGTAATGTCATTTGAGATTTTCCCATTTTTGTTTTATTGCTTATTCTGATACTTCATACTAATTAAAATAATAATAATTGTCAAAATAACTAATTTATAGTATTTAAAAATACAAACCGGGTTTTTTTTTTTATTTCTTTTTTTTTTCCCCCTCGAATCACCCATCTTTGGGGTACGTCAGATCAATCACTTCCTAGATGCTTGTGCTTTCTTTTTCTCCCAATAGTTCTTCATTCTCTCAGATCTCCTCCTCCTTTTGTCCTCTGATATGTGGATCGCTTTTCTGGTGTTGTTCTTAGCTTGGAACCTCTTAGTTCTGTCCTTGGTTATGGCCCTGGCTGTACCATTCTTCAACATGAATTCGGAAATCCGTGGCTCTTTCAAATCTCTTTCCACTTCTTTAAACCAATTGGGTTTAGTTTTCTTTCTGTAAAAGAAGCCAAAGATTTACTTTCTTACTCTGTCTTGATTTACTTTCCTCCCCATGACCAGTGTCTCTGCTGCATAAAGTACTTCGGGCTTAATTAAAACAGGGTTTATATCAATATTTAAAATAAAATTTTAATTACAATATTGAATTATCTGGGACATTTATAGACCACGTAAACGTTTTTAAAGGTATAAATTACTTGCCTATTTTTCCGAGAAACCAACACCAGAAAAAAGAGGGATGGAGCAAGATCGGTCAAATCCAGGTTAAAATATTTTATTTAGTATTAGGAGAAACGAAGTCAATAGGAGCTCACTCATTAGAACCTGTCTCCAAGTGATAGTCTAATTTATTGTAACGAGAGTTAAGCTCTTATCTGCTCCTGTTATCCTAATATTAAAACATCAACCTACGCGTAACGCCCTCGCGTTCCGCGAAAACGTATCGCTTTTGAACAATTAGATCACCTGATTAATATTAATAGGACACTGTTTTGCAGATCTGCCAGGATCTGACGATTTTTTGAGGCCGAAGGTCATCCTTGGCCACTCTCACCTTCTACAATTAGAATTAGCTTTTTCGTCCTTAAGGATTTTAAGAAGGCGGAATTTTATTAGTTTTTTTCGTCCTTAAGGATGCTGTTTTACAGATCTGCCAGGATCTGACGTTTTTTTTGAGTCCGAAGGACATCATTGGCCACTCTCTCCTTTCAAAATTCGAATAAGCTTCTTCGTCCTTAAGGATGCTGTTTTAAGATGGCGGAATACTAATAGTTTTTTTTTCGTCCTTAAGGATGCTGTTTTAAACGGTTTTTTAAGTTATCCGTAGGATAACTCTTTCGCCATTGTTGTCCTCTAGAATACTGATTAAAAATATTTAACGGTTTTAATATGGCGGACTTCTACCATTGTCCTCAAAAGGACACTTTTTTTAAATATTCGACTATTTAACTGTTTTAAGATGGCGGAAGGATATTCATTTGTTGTTAACGCATTCTACGGGAGGCTGGAGATTTTTCAACGCTAACGACACCTTCCCGTTCAAAAAAATATAAGATACTAAAAAACTTAAAAGAAATAAATAACGCATTCTGTACATTAGAGTAAGTAATTAAATCTGATGATTAAATATTAACATTTTCCATGTTAAAAAAAAAAAATTGAAAACTGTTTACTTAGAATACTGTCTACTTCAAACTACAACTCAACACTTAGTACCAAATCATGTTGGTTTTAAATTATTTGCAATACACTAAATCCGATATGCATTTGGTATGATTAGAAAGTAGTACAAGAATAAAATAATGGTGCAATGTTCAAAAATAGTTCGCATCAAATTAGAATTGATGTCAAGGGAGATGATTTTTAAATTAGTATTCAAGTTGTATCGCTGTTACATTCGGTGACATTGCTACACGTACCTCAAACCACCTTACGTCCAATTCCAAACAGAACTGAGGGTCATACGAAAGTGAAACTTGGATTATGCTATTAGAATGTTAATGAATGCAATAAATATATTATTGCAGCTTCGATTCTCTCACAATGCCTCCACTGACTTTAAATACAGCTGTTAGTCAATAAAAATATTGTTGAGTGCATAAAATATGCGATTATTTTTTAATTCAGGGCTTCCTCAGGAGTAGTTAAAAGGTAAACATACTAAAAGTCCCCGCCCCTGAGAGATGAGCTAAGGCTGGGGAAGATGGTAGAAGGACCCATTTTTTTTTTGTTTTTTCGATTATATCTCGAAAACGGTGGACTCTAGAAAAATATGTTTCAAGTAAAAATTAAAGCTAATTAAATTTCCTAAAAAAATTATTTTATACATATTCATCGAACTTTCAACAGTTTTCGAGATATGTGTTATTAAAACTCGATATTTTCGAGAGAAAAACAGTAATGTTTACCTCTCCTTTTGTCAGAGGTCCCATTTTTTGGGGTTTTTCGATTATATCTCGAAAACAGTAGACTATAGAAAAAAAAATATTTCAAATAAAAACTAAACATGATCAAATTTCCTATGAAATTGATTCTATGCCTATTTGTTGAAATTTCAACGGTTTTCGAGATATACGTCATTAAAAATTAATAATTAAAAAAAAAAAAAAAGGTTTACTTCACTTTTTGTTGAATATTTGCTTCAAGTGCCAGAAACGTAAAAATGAAATTTAAGTAAATTTAATGCTGTACAACTTTGATTATATTTATATGATATATATTTTAATATCAATTTATTGAAATTTACAACTGCATAAATAGTTATATTAAGTAAATGTGTTAATAAAGATTACAGTAACATGTCAAAACTTGAAAAGAACTACTCATCGGTAGCACATCAATAAAAAATCAACACTAGAAGATCTCGGGCCATCTTTTTTTCGGACGCCTCGGAGGATTATGAGAAGCAAGTTGAGAGCTTATGGATTAGAGTGGTTATGGAGCTTACTATGAAAGGATAGGTATCTGGTGTGGGCAAAATCAGCAACATATGGAACATTAAGATCTTTACGGATACGTTTATTGGTGACAAAGTGGGGAGCATTGAGGATTTTTCGAAGGATTTTGGATTGTAAGGATTGGATACGAGATGAATTGGATGGTTTAGTAGAGCCCCAAAGCTCAACTCCGTACGTCCAAATAGGTCTAATCACAGTCATGTAAATAAGTCTTTTGTAATTAATTGTGAGCTTTGAACGTTTGTCCAGTAAATGTTTTTGTTTTTTTTCTAATTCTTTCATTAACAGAAATTTACAACTGTATTAAAACAAATGCATCTAGTAAATCAGCGGTTTACAATGAAAAATAACGACATGCTTAAAGCTTGTAGAGGAACTACCCATTGGTAGTACTCTAAGAAAATATCTACACTAGAAGAAGATACCGGGGCCATCTTCTTTTCATACGCCTCGGAGGATTACCAGGAATAAAATGGGAAGCAAGTTGTGCAACAAATGGGTATGGATGTGGAGTGAGTTTATTATAAAAAGAAAGGTATCTGGTTCGTGCCAAATTTGTAAATGTTGAAGTAGTCTCTAACGACAGCCAATTTATTGTCGTTTTAGTACTTTATATTGATTCTAAGTATGACGTTTGTCCAGATAGTGTCCTAGGCAGCTGATCTGTTCAACAGGGATTAGTGGAATATTACTAAAGGATACTGTAGGGCAGGAAGACTTAGGTTGACGAAGGGTAAAGGCTGGTGTTAGGAATCGAGATGGCTGTGATTTTTAAGACAGATGTTTAATGGCGATGTTTTTTTATTTATTTTTTTTTTTTTGTACATAGGTTTGGTTATGTTGATTGATTTTAAATTTGATGTTTTGAATTGATTTTTTAAAATTTCTTTTAAACTTTTCTTTGATTAAAATATGAAGGCATATTGTGTTTAATAGTGTTGTTAAAACTCACAAGGGGATATTATTTTTTATATTATATATTGTTATATATTAAAACTGATATTATTTTCAGATTCCTCATCTCAAAAAACATGTAGAAACTTAATTTTTGTCGAATTCAATAATAATTTTTTTTTTTTTTTACCTTTAAAATTTTGTAGGATTTTAGAAGGCTAAAATTTTAGATAGTTTGCGCTGTCTCACATATTTCGCAACCGACTAAGACAAAATTTTAAGGTCATCTAGAAGCCTTAAAACTACATAGTTTAGTCCAAACCCGGAGGTCGCACGATTTTCCCTTAGTGAAATATCTCAAGTTAAAGCTGACCTCGGATTTTTTCATTCACATCAAGTTTTGTCCACTAAATCCATTGTTATACTCATGGATAAAAAGCAGAATGTATGCTGATTCTAGTGATGCTATTACTGTTGTAATCGGTTGAACACAGCAGTTGTTATGGCCGGTAGAAAATGTTGATGAAATATCAACTTCAAAATTTTAACCTCCTCGAAAGGGGTAAAAAATCAATATTTTTTATTTTGATAAAATTTCACAAATAAGGGTTTTATGATGCGTTAAATCGAGATTTGAGGTCAGTTGTTCTTGAAAAAAAGTATCCACTAATTTACAGCGGATTTCCTTGGAATTTTGTCATTTTTTTGAAGTTTTTAAGCACCGTAAAGCCGGGTCGTATCTTGAGCATAACGGAAGTATTTTTATTTAAAATAGCATACATAACTACAATTAAACGTGAAAGAATCATTTCTCTATCTTGACTGAGAGCTGAGAAAAAAAATTAAACGTGATTTTCATATTTTATTTTTTTTTCTCGGCTCCTAATGCTCATTGGCGGCTATAACTCTAGTTTTGCACTATTATAGGTCCCTACAACCCACACAAAAAAAATCAGCATTCAAATCTGTGAGTTACAACTGCAAACGTCCCATTGTCAGTAAAATTAACTATTTTGGTACAGGATAAATCGGTAGATTTATTGCAATCTTAACAGATGGGGTCTTGTTGAACCTTGATTAATTAAAAAATAAATTTCCTTCAAATTCTTGTATATTCTTGATACTTATCTTTTATCTACTTTTTTAATTGTTTTTTTTACTTAAATATACTTACGTACGACTATTTTTACTAATTATGTGTGTCATTCTATATTTTTCTTCGTCCTTCGAAATCTTATATATTTCTGATTATTTTTAGACAATACAACTTTATTCATTAAAATGTTGATATTGTTCACGTTTACTAACTTTTCGATCCTTTAAGGTAGGACTACAAGCTGACAGGGCTTGATTTTTTTTTTTTTTGGTTAGGCTCTGCTTGTACGGTCGTTTTATTTAAAATTTGAGGCTATTTCAAAATAAAAATCATTTTGTGTATGTTAAATCAGCTGTTTGTAGCGTCATTTACTAAATATATCAGCTGTTTTGTGTGTTTTTATAAATTATCGCCTGCCTAGCAGGAAAACCCGGTAATGAATTATACGTATATCTGGTTATCCGTCAGCGTTTCCTCAGATGATTATCTTTGTGATTATCATCTTCTCATGAGTAACACAGGGATTCGTGATTGAAATGTGATAATTACATGATTGGCTCATGACTAGCAGCCATTGGAATAATAGAATTGAAGAATTGAATAATATCAAAAAATAGTTTCCTCAATAACAAAAGTGTTTTGATGAACGTCAATTGTAAAAATTGCTTATCTTAAAGACGTACTAAATTTAAATATTTCAAATCATGATTTTTTTAATCCTAAATATTCTACATACACTTGAACTGTTCATCAAGGATTTTCAATAAAATATTGAGATTACAAATTTTTTTTTTTTTATTATTGAAATTTACAACTGTATTTACAATATAAGCATATAATACATCAAGTAAATATGATTATAATGATAAAAATTACACGTCAGTTGTTTTTAAAGAAACCACCCATTCTCGAGGCCATCTTCTTTTCAGGCGCCTCGGAGGGTTATCTGGAATGGATTGAGAAGCAAGTTGTGACATTAATGGATTTGAATGGTTGTGGAGTTTGCTATGAAAGGAGCTATGTCAGAAATGTAAGGTATATTAAGATCTTTGTGGATAAGTTTGTTTGTGACGAAGTAAGGAGCATTTAGGACTTTTCTAAGGATTTTGGATTGTAAGGATTGGATATGATTGGATGGTTTAGTGGAGCCCCAAAGCTCAACTCCGTATGTCCAAATTGGTCTAATTATTGTTATGTATATGAGTCTTTTGTAATTGATTGGCAGGTTTGAACGTTTGTCAAGTAAATGTTGAAGTAGTCGAAAACGACGGGCAGTTTCTTGTCGTTTTAGTCTTGTGTGTGGATTCCAAGTAAGACGTTTGTCTAGATGGAGTCCTAGGTAGCAGATCTATTCAACGGGGTTCAGTGGAACTTCTTAAAAGGATACTGTAGGACAGGAAGTCGTAGGTTTACGACAAAGGGTGAAGGTTATTTGATGGAATTTATTTTTAAACTCCATTTTTGACACCATTCTTGAAGTTTTATGATATGGGATTGGAGTGTCTGGGAGGCAATAAAGGGATCATTGTTTACTGATAACAAACAAGTTTCATCAGCATACGTGGTGAGGATGGTGCTAGGATTTGTCGGGATGTCAGCTGTATACACCGTGAAGAGGATAGGACCTAGGATACTTCCTTGAGGAACACCTGCAGATTGGGTAAAGAGAGAGGAATAGGAAAAGTTATGATTAACTTTAAAAGTTCTATCACTGAGGTATGATGAAAGAATAAGGAAATATGTAGAAGGTAGGAATTTACGGAGTTTGTAAAGCAGTCCTGGGTGCCCGACTCGGTCAAATGCTTGTTCTACATCGAGGAAGGCTCCCGTGCAGTACATTCCGCTATCCAATGCGGAGGAGGCAACGTCCACCTCACGATGTCATTGCTGGATTGTGGAATGTGATGTTCGGAATCCAAACTGGTGATCTGGGATTATGTGGTTGGAATCTAGGGTATGATACAAGCGTTTTAAGATAAGTTTTTGGGCTTAGGTATCCTTAGATTACAAATTAAATCATTTATTAAATTAAATCTATACAGCCTTGGCCACTCTCCTTCCCCACTAATTAGTTTTCTTTCTGGAGGAGACTATTTTTTTATAATCTTCCAGGATTTAACGATTGTATTAGTTTTCGTCCTTAAGGATGCTATTTTAAGATGGCGGAAGGAAATCCTTGGCCTTATATATATTAGTTTTCGTTCTTAAGGATGTACTCTGACATCCCAACTCATTCTACCATTGTCCTCACCACTTACGCTGATGACACATCTGTGTTATCAGTAAACAATGATCCCTTTATTGCCTCTCAAACAAGCCAATGCCATATCCTAAACCTTCAAGAATGGTGTCAAAAATGGAGAATCAATATAAATCCAAACAAATCGCACCAAATAACATTTACCCTAAAGTCGTAAACCTACGCCTTCCTGTCCTACAGTATCCTTTAATGGTATTCCACTAATCCCTGTTGAACTGATTCCGCTATCTAGGACTTAACTTGGATAAAGGTCTAACTTGGAATCCACATAAAAGACTATAACGACAAGAAGCTGCCCGTTGTTACAGACTATTTCATCATTTACTAGACAGACGTTCAAATCTCCCAATTAATTACAAAAGACTTATTTACATGACTGTGATTAGACCTATTTGGACGTACAGAGTTGATCTTTTGGGGCTACCATCCAATTCATCTCGTATCCCAATCCTTAGAATCCAAAATCCTTTGAAAAATCCTCAATGCTCCTTACTTTGTCACCAATAAACTTATCTCTAAAGATCTTAATGTTCCATAAGTTTCTGATTTAGCCCAAACCAGATACCTATCCTTCCATAGTAAGCTCCATAACCACTCCAATCCACTAGTATCCCAACTTGCTAGCCAAAGTATATTCTGCCATTGTTGTCCTTTTAGTTTTTGTCTGTTTTGAATAAATATGTACACTATTAATATTTTAAGCTGTATGCAATAGCAATGCAGCAAAGATAATACAAATAAATGTTTACATTAAAGAGTTACAGTTTACTGGCCGCCATTGATTGCAATCTTTTTTGTTCTGTTGCTTAGCAACGAATCAAGAACTTTCTAGACAAGTATACGTTGCATAGCAACGACTGGGAAGAAGATATTACAAACCTAGAGGTAAGGTTTCAATATTCAAATGTAATATTTAATAGTTGTATTTAGAACTTCGAGAAATCAGAGTTTTTTCGCGTTTGGACCACTGTGCGCCCTCGCGTTTCCCGAAAACGTATCGCTTTTAACCAATTATGTCACCGGTAAAACATGTTACATGTTAAATATGATTATAGGATACACGATTTATTTATTTTATTCATGGAGTTATAGACAAGTGATGAGGGCTTACCTCTCAATAGCCAGGACAGGCAGCCATTTTGGTGTGAACCGTATTATCAGTATATTAACCTCTTATCAGTTCAAATTTTATTTTTTCTAGGCTTAATACTTCTTTTATTTTATTTTAGTGATTTATTTACTTTAGTTATTTACTTATTTTATTTATTACGAAACCCTTTCAATTTCCCTAGCCCTTATAGAATGCAAGTCGCCAGTTGGGCATTGTGGGCTTGGCCGGTTATGTTTTGGTCTCGCCTCTCACGGAACAATATACGGGAAGGGCATCATGATTTTATTATTTGTTTTAATTGAAAATTCTTGGTGTAACCTATAAATCAGTTTATTTTATATTTTAAAATATTAAACATTTAATCTTACCTTCAATGTCATATATACATTTCTGGCACTTGAAGCAAATGTTTGACAAAAACTGAGGTTATAATTTTTTTTTTTGCTTCGAACATTATCGATTTTCGATGACGTATATCTCGAAAACCGTTCGAAGTTCGACATATATGTATAGAGACAATTTTATAGCAAATATAATTAGGTTTAACTTAGATCTGTAGCATATTTTCCTAGAGTCCACTGTTTTCGAGATATAATCCAATAACCCAAAAATTGAACTTCTACCCTCCCCCCTCACCCCCAATGTTTACTTCCTAACAACTCCTAACGAAGTTATGAATTCAAAAATTATCGCATATTTCATGCACTCTACACCCCTCATTCCAGTGCTCATTGACTAGACTATAATGGATTCGAATGGTTATGGAGCTTACTATGAAGGATTGGTATCTGGTTTGGGCTAAATCAGCAACATATGGAGCATTGAGATCTTTATGGATACATTTATTGGTGACAATACCTTGCACTTACAAATGTTCTACATAATAAAGTACTATATTAGAAGGCCCCAAGAATGTTGTGATACTAATAGATTTAAATGGTTGTGGGGTTTGCTTAACGTAAGGTATATTATGATCTTTGTGGATAAGTTTGTTTGTGACAAAGTAAAGAGCATTGAGGATTTTTCGAAGGATTTTGGATTGTATGGATTCGAGACGAGATGAAATGGATGGTTTAGTGGAGCCCCAAATCTCATTAATGTTTTTCAGTGTGTTTTTATTTTTATACCTCTTTTTTTATAATTTTTAATGCACAAAATCCGGACTTTAGTAATCACGAACGAAAAATGGCTTGTTCTTTTATATAATAGTACAGATGTCAGATTTTACCAAGGAAGTGGGAACTCGATGGCCGATGTGATCCAATCCCAGCTTCAGTCTGATTAAAATTTATTTCGTGGTAAACCCGTCATTCCCGTCCTTTTTGGAGTATACGACGACGTTAAGGCCCAACAAACAAACAAATTGTTAAGAACTTTATTAAGATTCTAAAATATTTTTCCTGTACTTATTTGTGTTCTGCAAGACTCGTATAACCGCCAAGGCTACACGTGAAAATGATTCAGGTATTAGTGAGAACGAGTTGGTTTACGAGTCGGAAATGATGAAACCTCTAAAGATTACGTTAATTTATGGCGGTATCTGTAAAATCGGTAAATTGTCTACCGTGTTGTGGTATTGTGACTTGATGAGAAGTTGACACAGTACATTCTCAAAAATCCGATACATACATCGAATATGGCTATTGAAATAAGAAATACAGACATATCTAATGTTTTAACTATGTATTTCATCGAATAATTAAAAATGTGTCTGTTTATAAAATTATATGAACATTTGCTGAACATAAAAATTTGCAATATTAAAGATCACTAAATAATCAATTTAAACCTAATACAATATCTGTAAATTAATTTATTGCTGAGATAGAGCTCTTTATAAATGGTGTTTTTCAATAAAATTTGAATTTTTCTGTTAAGTGTCAGGTTCTCGGTCGGATACTGATGAAAGTACTGGTTTTACAAAAACACCATCTGGAAATAATTTAAAGGGGTTTTAATTAGCTCTAATTTGAGACCCAAATGATGCCCATTGATGTAATAGTTTTCTAAGAAAAATAAAAAGAATGGAAAATCGGGTTTGGAGAGAAAATCATATAGACTGGTTTGACAAGTGTGTGAATCAATAGGAACCAACCTATTTCATTATTAATTTATTATATATATATATATATATATATATATATATATATATATATATATATATATATATAATTATTTATTTAAAAAGATGTATCAGTAACAGAAAGTTCGTTGTGAGGGAAGTTATACTTTGCGGTTCTCCATGAAAAGGCGTTTGTATGTACTCTTTTAGCTATAATTCCGAAACTATTTTTCCGATTCGAAATTTATTTTTTTCAATTGAAAGCTGGCTAAATTTAATATTAATAGCTCCTGTACATAAATTTTGATTGATACCCCAGGTACAGGTAGAAGAGATTTCCCTATTTCTGTGTAATATATAAATGCATAAATAATTTATGTGATGTATATTAATATAAATGTATAGTATTAGTCTGATTTTATTAAATTGGAATAACATGTGTTGAGAAGTAGGACGTCTGATTTTTTGTTTATTGCGCGATTTTTTAATTTTTCTTATGATTTATCATTTCTTTAATATTTCGTTTAAAATTATTTTTTTCATGGTGAATAATTAATTGATAATTCACGGGGAATCAAGTTTAAAAGAATGTTTTCTTTGCCTATAATATGTGGTGAGAGCTTTTTGGTCTGGTTTATTGGGGTTTTTATTTATAAAGTTTTAAGTTAGTTAATTGATACCATATCCACCAGTAACATTGTAAGTAGCTTCATACTCCTCTATATTCTGTAATTATATATATTTTTATTATTCTAACACATGTTTTTATACATTTATATTATAGCTAACTATATGTTTTGAAATTACCTGTGTAGCTTATATAATTTTATTGTATCCTGTTTTTTTCACTGTGGGGCATGATTATGAGAACAATATAGTCTCGAAACGTCGTCAAAAGTGTTTTTATTTATTGATTGAACCTCATGACATTTATTATTATTAAGAAATTTATCCACATATATATATATATATATATATATATATATATATATATATATATATATATATATATATATATATATATATATATATATATATATATATATATATATATATATATATATATATATATATATACAGGGTGTCCCGACTTTAAATGGCAAAATGTTGTCCTCTTGCACCAATGCAAGCATTGCATCTAGCACTCACTTGATAACTTGCAGCTAAACATTGTTCTGATGTTATTTGGTGCACTGCATCTATGATTTGGTCTCTTAATTTCTCTCTTGAGTTGATTGACACCGAATAAACTTTTTGCTTCAAGGTTCTCCGTACGAAGAAATCCATGGGTGTCATATCAGGTGATCTGGGTGGCCAAGGTACTACTCCTCCACGTCCAATCCATCGTTGTGGATAATTTATATCCAGCCAAGCCCGAGCAACTCTGCTAGAATGAGCTGGACATCCATCAAGTTGGAAAACATTTCAATCCACTGCTGTAAGGGAATGTCATCTAAATTATTAGAAAAGTCGTTCTCCAAAAAATGTGTAAATGTGATACCATTCAATCTTCCAGGTAAAAAATATGGTCCTACCAGTAATCCGTTCCAAATTCCAAGCCAAACGTTAATAGCAAATTCATGCTGAAACCTATTCTCTCTAATAGCTCTGGGATTTTCAAGAGCCCATACATGATAATTTCTTTGATTAACAATTCCTCCTCTTGTAAAGGTAGCTTCATCGGTCCATATAATTTTTAATGAAAATAAATTATCATCGCAAATTTTGTCAAGAAACAAGTTACTAAAATTCAATCTCTAAGGTAATAGATTCTGAACTTTTTGAAGATGGTATGGGTAGCGATTATCACCTTTCAAAGTTCGCCATATTGCTTGCCGCGATATTGCTAATTCGGATGCTAGTCTCAGGATTGTTATCGAAGTGGCATTGGAAACAATTTCTTCTCCGATAATCTGCTCTTATTGCTGCCTGGAATTGGTCGCCTTCATTACGTATTAAGAATGACCCAGTCTCTCGTAGTCTATTAAAAGTTAACGAAAAGACTCGTCGATTAGGCACTCTTCTATTTGGAAATCGGCGCGCATACTCCCGCACCGCTTCTAAAGCATTACCGTTACAGAAACCATACACAAAAATCATATCAGCGTATTCAACATTAGAATGTGTATGCGGCATTGTGGCTGATGCTATTCACACAAAATATCTGAGTAACTGACTGAAGACTGATTTAGGAATTATAATCCTAGAAGGAAGCCAAAATGTAAACAAATAAAAGAATGTAAAGGATAACATTAAGTGTTTACATATCTCACTGCCTAGCCTGACGAACTTTGAAAGGTGATAATCGCTACCTGTAACTTTTTGTTTTGTTTCTTTTTTTGCGATTTTCTCTAAAACTAAGCAAAAACGAGCAAATCTCTAAAGGACTTTTTGTCTTAGTTTTTCGGTCACCTATAAGTTCCTGAAGTTTTGCCATTTAAATTCGGGACACCCCGTATAATAAAATTGGCTTCATTCAAATAAATTGTTAAAAAAAAAAAATTATAAATATTTAATGTGACGTGTGGATTCTAGGGATATTTAATAATCGAACGATATGTGGTTAGTGGCATTCTGCAACAAAGTTTACAATGGTAAAATTATTAAACCCATCTGTATCAAATTTTAACTACAAAATCTTCATAGTTCTAGGAAGAATTTAAACAGTATAATTTACTATAATAATAATTTAAATTCACAGTGTTAAGTGGCAAAAGTTTGTCACTCTGTCATTAGCTTTTATAGTTAGATAGAAATTAAAATCCAAACAAATGAAATGAATAAAAAGTATATTTGCCGAACTAAATATTATTGCCTTATCAAAATACCGATTTCTTATTTTTTGATATTGTGTGTAAAAAATGGGCGACCGGACCTAAGTTTTTGATCAAGGTTTTAAGAAGGCTAAAATTTCGATTATTTCAAATTCATTTTGATGTTTCAGGTTTATTTAATAAATCGTACCATTGGTTGTGTAAAAGAGCAGTGATTTTACCTACAAATACCATAGCAGAGAATATTAATAACATTATTATTGAAAAAGTAAATTGTGACATAGAGAATATCTCTATTGATAAGGAAGGTTGTAAGTACTGATAATGCAGTCCATTATCCGCCAGAGTTTCTTCCTAAAAAGTCTCTGTCCATCTAAATTACCAATTCTTTTGCTTTTAAGTAAATTTCAACCAACTAATCATTGTATTGTATATCTATTGATATTGTAAGAAAATAATTCTCAACTGCATTATAATATTTTTATTGTTAAAAAATAAAACTTCTGTTATTAGTTAAATCTATCTAAGTTCGTTACTTATAAAAGCGGGCGAAGGTCACGACTAGGGGTGCTAGTATACGGTGTAAATATTTAAATGAACATTATTTGAATTTTAAATAGTATTGCGTTTATTTTTCACACTACTGTATATATGCTGTTATATATTAATACATTTTCCAATTAAAATGAAAGCAACACAACTATTAAAGCCGTAATAAATAAATAAGAGTGGCAAACTAACCTGACCCAGCCGACTGATAACAACCAACTACTAAATTTGACGCCGGATCTCTCTTCGCCCCCCCACCACGATGTCTCATTCATCCGATTGTCAACTGTTGCTAAAAAAAAAAAAAAGAATGCAATAATTTACATTTCAAATGAGTCGATAGTAGTTTTCTTTTTAAATACTATCTTACTTTAACATTTACTAGACAAACGTTCAAAGCACTCAATTAATTACAAAAGACTCAGTAACATTACAGTGATTAGACCTATTTGGACGTACGGAGTTGAGCTTTGGGGCTCCACTAAACCATCAAATTCATCTCCCATTCAATCCTTACAGTCCAAAACCCTCGAAAAATCCTCAATGATCCTTACTTTGTCACTAATATACTTATCCATAAAGATATTAATGTTCCATATGTTGCTGATTTAGCCCAAACCAGATACTTATCCTTTTCATAGTAAGCTTCATAACCACTCAAATCCACTAGTTTCTCAACTTTCTTCCTACTTCATTCCCGATGATCTCCTAGCACAATTCTACAATAGACTTAACTATGGTAAAACGTCTGAACTTAACAAATTTTAACTACATACTTTTCATAGTTCTAGGAAGGTTTAGCAAGAGTAAAATTTACCGTTTAAAAAGCTATACTAGTTTGAATGAAAATTAGACAAATTTTGAACCCCTGGTTTTTCTCAACTTTGTTTGTTTCGAATGAACATTAATTGTTAATTTAAATTTAAATAATACAATACTAAAACAACAGGAAACTACCCGACGTTACATTCTACTTCAACATTTACTAGACAAATGTTCAAAGCTCCCAATTAATTATAAAAGACTCAAATACATGACTGTGATTAGACCTTTTTGAACGTAAGGAATTGAGCTTTGGGGCTCCACTAAACCATCAAATTCATCTCATATTCAATCCTTACAATCCAAAACCCTCGAAAAATCCTCAATGATCCTTACTTTGTCACCAATATACTTATCCATAAAGATATTAATGTTCCATATGTTGCTGATTTAGCCCAAACCAGATACTTATCCTTTTCATAGTAAGCTTCATAACCACTCAAATCCACTAGTTTCTCAACTTGCTTCCCACTCCATTTCCGATAATCCTCCGAGGCGTCTGAAAAGAAGATGGCCTTCTGCTATAGACCTTGTATTAAACTGCAACCCATGGTTAGTTACTTTACAATTTATTGACAGATTATTGTGATCACTCTTACGCACATTTATTATATCAAAGTAAATGATTTTGATTTTCTGTTAATAAACATCAGCAAACAGAGCTACGTGGTAAGGAGCAACCAAATTTAACTGCTGTTGAGAGGTAACTTTGAGTGCTGAAATGAGGGGTGTAGAGTGCATGGAATTTGCAATATTTTTTTACTTTATAGATTCGTTAGGAATAGTTAGAAGGTAAACATACTAAAAGTCCCCCTCCCTGAGGGGTAAGCTAAGGGTGGGGGGAGGGGAGAACGTCCCAATTATGTTTTTCGATTATATCGCGAAAACGGTGGACTCAAGAAAAATATGCTACAAATCAAAACTAAAGCTAATTAAATTTCCTATAAAATTAATTATATACATATTCGTCTAAATTACAACAGTTTTCGAGATATACGTTATTAAATATCGATAATTTTTGAAATAAAATGTTTACCTCACTTTTTGTTATACATTTGCTTTAAATACCAGAAACCTATACATGAAATTAAAGTAAATTTAATGCTCTACAATTTTGATTCAGACGTTTTTTTCTAAAAAACGATTGTGTAAGGTACTAGAAGCAAAAGTTTGATAATAAGTGAGGTTACATTTGTTTTTTCCCGAAAATCACCGATTTTCAATAACGAATATATCGTAAACGGTTAGAATAACGGAAGATTTATATAGAATTAATTTTATAGGTAATTTAATTAGTTTTTATGTTTATTTGAAACATATTTTTCTAGAGTCAACCGTTTTCGAGATATAATCGAAAAAACCAAAAAAAAATGAATTATTCCCCTCCCCCCACTGTTAGCTAACCCCCCTGGTGCGGGGACTTTTAGTATGTTTACCTTTTAACAGTTCCTAACGAAGCTCTCTACAATGTGTTTATTGACCGGACTATTCCGAAAAGATCTTCTTTACGAATATGGCGGCTCATAGGTGGATTGAAATATACATCGTGACTGACCCAAGGAATGAATCTTGATTGGTTCATAACCTGTAGGGTCCTCCTTGCCCTAGTTGAATAGCTGAAAGAACTTTAACCTACAATGACACAATGTTTTTATTTTATTTATTTATTTTTTTTTAGCTGAACCTATCCCAGTCAGTCGATCGAAGACATCGTTTTAAGTGTGCAGTAATTATGAAAATAAAATTAACATGAAGGAAAATTATATAAAGTATTAATCACGATTTTGCTGATCTGACCTTATCGATTCATTATTATGTTTACACCGAATAAACTAGATAGCATGAATTCAAATTTTTCATCAAAACTTAAGTGGAAAATATTCATTCAAAACTTTGAACTTTAGTCCAGTCAATAAACATATCGTATAGTGCATGAAATAAGCGATTATTTTTTACCTCAGGGCTTTGTTAGGAGTAGTTAGAAGGTAAACATACTAAAAATCCCCGCCCCTGGCGGTTGAGGGGAGAGGGGAGAAGGTCCCATTTCTTGGGTTTTTTTATTATATCTAGAAAACGGTAGACTCTAGAGAAATATGTTACAAATAAAAATTAAAGATAATTAAATTTTTAATAAAATTTATTTTTAAATTATTTGTCAAAATTCGAACGGTTTTCGAGATATACGTTATTGAAAATCGAACCTTGTCACAAAAAAAGAATTTTTACCTTACTTTTTGTCTAACATTTGCTTCTACTGTATTCCTCGATCGTTTCTCAGAACGAATGTCAGAATCAAAGTTATAGAGCATTAAATGTACTTTAATTTCATATATGTTTCTGGCACTTAAAGCAAATTTTTGACAAAAAGTGAGGTAAAAATTATTATTCTGTGAAAAGTTTCGATTTTCAATAACCTGTATTTCGAAAACAGTTGGAATTTCGACAAATATGTATAAGATCAAATTTATAGGAAATATAATTAGCTTTAATTTTGATCTGTAACATATTTTTCTAGAGTCTACCGTTTTCTAGATAAAAACCCAAGAAATGGGACCTTCTCCCCTCTCCCCCACCATTAGCTCACCCCGCAGGGGCGGCGACTTTTAGTATGTTTACCTTCTAACTACTCCTAACGAAGCCCTGTGGTAAAAAATAATCGTATATTTAATGCATTTTACACTACTTATTTCAGCACTTATTGACTGGACTAATCATTCAAAACATACTTTCGATTCGCTTTATTACAAATACTACTTATAATTTACCTCAATAAATTTACAAAAAAAAAAGAAAAAAAGAGAATGATTAATAACATCATACAAAGCACCCGCTAAATGATTTGTTAAAAAATTTTAATTATAATTCAAACTAATTTTCAAGTATAATAGATATGATTTAAAGAACTTTAACACTCACAAGTATATTAAGAGAATAAAATTATATAGAAATAATGTAGAAATGTATATACAATAACAATGCAATACAACAAAGTAAAAAAATACAAAGAAGAGATATAAATTTGAAACGCACAGTGTAAATAATTGTAACCGCAAAATAATAGTGTGAATTTGTTTTAAATTTTAATTTATGTTTCTTAAACATCCAAGGTCTTTGCTTATCTCACTGTTGAAATTTCTTACGATTAAGGGAATCATTAGTCTTATTTCAAGTGTTATCAGATAATTGGCATGCATAAATATAATTATGGTCAGTGGAAAAAAGTAATTTCATTTTGTCTCGATAGGTGGCCTTAAAGTCGCGTCTCTCCTTTTTTTAAAAATATTTTCTAAGTAGTTATTGCAACGTGCTTCAAATGTGGGCAATAAGTAATATGGATGGCTTTTTAGATCCATTCAAACAGTGTGTACAATATAAAATAAATAAAAAAAGAAGCAAGAAAAAATAAACAGGACAATAACTTTTTAGTAGTCTAACTGCATAGGCAGTAGAGCCTCCATTGGCAAGAACGTAAGCCTTTTCAGTCGAGTATGGGAGTGCTATAAAAAACATATTGGGTTGCTCGGAAATTAATAAAAGTTAATGTCTTAAAAATTAATAATTAAAAAACATTTTCATTAATCAAAATACGCTAAATATTCATCGGTATAAAAATAATTTGAGCAAAATTGGAGTTGGTTACTATGGCTACCCACCACCGGCACTGCGTAACTAGGCAACGCTACTATTTATAACTCAGCTGAGTCAGTGGAGCGACAATGAAAACAAAATGGCGACTTGTTAATAGTTACACAGTTAAGACGTTATTATTTTTGTGGCATTATTACCATGCTATTTCGCTTATATTTGCTCATTTACATTAGTATATCATATCCCAGAATATTATTATTAAATGTTATTCAGCATAACTCCTAATAGCTAATCGGTCTGTAACTTCGGAATAAATTTCAAGGTTTTATTTTTTTCTATCAATGTAGAGCTCGGATGCGCTCATATCTCATAGATTGTTCGTAGAATCTTTAATTATACGTTCTTGCAAATTTTATTTTATTGTAAAAATCACTTGTACACAGAAGGATCAATTTAATTAGGATTGATGAATAAATTTCCACTTAAATTGGGATTATTTTATTGGAAAACTAGTTTTGAATGCTAAACATTCATCTTCATGGTACTCATGATGGTATAGAAGGATCAATACAATTAGAATTGATGAATAAATTTCCACTGAAATTGGGATTATTTAATTTGAAAACTAAAATCTTCAGTTCTAAAACATACAAAATTTTCAAAGCATGAGTACTTTGTTACTTTTTCTTCTTGTTTTGTATAGGTCAGCTAAGAACCACATTCAACTATTGCGTTTGGGTCAGGCTTTGATGCTAACCCGGTTGTTACACCATCCTTTGGCTGTGTTGTTCCTTCCTCTCATTTGTCCATTGGGCTCCTGTCTTCTTTCTTGGTGGTTTGTCCTGGAACCTTGTTTGTCTCAGAATCCTCCTGAGATATGTACGGTCTTTCAAGTCATTTTCCGTTCCCCCAAGTCCCTGCAGCGTGATTTGGTATTCCTTCTTTTCCAGTAACTGAGGTTTGTCAACTTGGAAGGTTGCATTCTGGAGATGTGCCCATAAAATGCTAGACGTCTCTTCCTAATGATATTTGTGATTCTTTCATAGTATGTGTAGAGCTCTTTCTTACGTCGTTTTTGTATCCATTCCCTTCCATAACTGGTCCTAGTATCTTTCTCATTATCTTTCTCTCTTGCATTTCAACTTTGCCTGCGAGTCCCTTTCGGTTGAATACTGGACATTCTGAAGCTTTAGGACGGATGTCGGTTTGATGCATTATAAGCACTTTGTTACATGAATTATACATATTAAAGTTTTCAAAAATTAAAGACAAGAAAACAAATATATTGGTACTCACCTAAGGAGATAAAACGGATTTCTGAAATATATCAAGCCTAGTTGGTAAAGGGCCTGGTAGGTTAAATATTTGGGATTTTTTCCCTATAAATAATTGGATTTTTTCCGTACCTATTGGATAAAGCATTAATATGGGACTATTGGAAATGTATATCTGGGCATTTAAACAAAAATCTGGATGGGTTTTGAACGATTTTATAATTACTAATGATTTATAAATATTTAATTTTAGGATATTGTATACTAGAAAATAGTACTACCAATTCTATATTCTAGTAGAAAATATACTGATATCAAATAATTATGAATCATGAGCAATAATAAAATCGTTCAAAACCAATCAAAAATTTTGTTTAAACGGCCATTTAAACATTTCCAATAGTCCCATATTATGTTTGTTTCTAATACGAACAGAAAAATCCATTTAATGATGATGATGATTGCTGTATAACATTCGAAACTGATCTTAAAATAAAATGATTCCAATAGACGTGACAATCTAATTCATCGATCCTAAATGAATTGCAAAGATGAAAATATGACTCTCTTGTGCATTTGTATGTTGACTAGCGCTTTTGTGAAAAAACTATCTTCCTTTGTAAAATAGTAGAGAAAGGTTTTACCACAGATAAGGTTATATAGTCGATTCATATAATGGAGAAATCGAAAATGAAGCCATTTTACAAGATATAATAATTAAAAAAAAAAACACTTTGTTGTGTTTATTATACAACAAATGAACATTACGTAAAGATGAAATGGATTGGAAAATTTCATTTTAAATAATTTTCTATATAGTTGAGAGATTTTAATATTTAATACTGTAAACTGTAATTTACTGCGGTAAACTGAACAAAAATATGTCAATAACTGGTAAAGAACTATGTATTAGAAACACACCAATTGATGTTTTACATTAGAAAGTCCTTGGGCCATCTTCTTTTCAGACTCCTCGAAGGGTTAACGGGAACGGAGTGAGAAGCAAGTTGGGTGGCTAGTGAATTCGAGAGGAATGGAGTCATGAAAGGACGGGTACCTTGTATGGGCCATATCTGCAACATATGGGACATTTAGACCATTATAGGTGTTTATTTATGCAACTACATTTTTAGACTGTAAGGATTAGATACGAGAAGAATTGGAAGGTTAGTGGAGTCCCAAAGCTTAAGTATGTCCAAATGGGTCTAATTACTGTCATGTGAATGAGTCTTTTTAATTAACTCAGAGCTTTGAACGTTTGCCTAGTAAATGTTAGCGTAATCGAAAACGAAGAGCAGATTTTTGGCATTTAAGTTGAATTAAGTAAAACAATTTGGAAGAATAGCTTCGCTGCTATCAACTGGGACATAACAATTATACAGATTGCAGAAAGTTCTCGTTTGAACTTGCCAAAATTGGAAGTAACCGTTACCATGCATCACTTTAAATTCTTCGTCATGCTTATTAAATATGGTATTCTCCATTAAAAAATAAGTGGCATATTTATCAGAAAGCATGCTATTTGGATATCTTTCGCCATATGAGATATTTAGACTCCTTGTTGCTTCGAATCTAAAGGACTGGTACAATTTGCAATGTGTGAGTGTATACATAACTCTGTAGTAATTTTAGTTATAGGAGTTTATTGTTTTTTAACATTAGGAATGTTTTAAACCCATTATATTTGATAAAACAAATTGTAGTTAAGTGATCTTTTTTCTAATTACAATTCCTAAAATTTGACATACGTTGCATTTACGGTATGGTATGTTAAAATTTTGTTAACGTACGTAACTTTGTGGTCCCATTCGTTAAATTTATGGTAAAACAAAACAACGGAATTATGCAATGAAAGCCTTCTTTTTTTCTTTTACATCCATATGTACTGTGGAAAAGACTGTGATAGCTAGAAATTCCTTATGCAGGGTGAGTATCTCTTTAAAAAAAAGTTTGGTGAAACTAGATCAAAAATACCATGCCGCAGATCTCACCTTTCTATTCCAATCCATTACAGATATAGGATTAATCAAAGACTTTTTTGAGGAAACCACGTTTTTTTCTATAAAAGTTGTGATAACTGCATTTTGCTTAAATATTTTTCAAACTTTGACCACATTTTCGGATTTAGCATTAAATTTTCTATAATAGCTGAGTACATGTAACCTTGAATTTTACAAACTTGGTATCTAAAGAACAGCTTGATCTTCACCTTATTTGAGGAAGTCACAATTTATATTACTTCAACGCTTACCGTTTTTCGAAAAAAACTATCCACAAAACGTCAAAACTTGAAAATTTAATTTAATTTTGTTACAAAATATCCTACCACAACTTCATCACGATATTCACCTCAAAAGTATTCTTCAACACAATCTGCATTCAGAAGCTAAAGGCAAAATTGAGGTCTATGTTCATTATCATTGGGTTTTAAACCTTACATTCAAAATCTAATCAAATAAATCTTAAAAATAACAAAATAATAATAATAAATTAATAAGTGTAATAACATAAGATCCTCTGATCTGCTGTCGCTTTATTGACAGTTTTCCTTTATTTTCTATTAAACAATAATTTTTCTTTGCTTTTTATTTCAATGAAAGGTTTATTTTAAAGTGCACATTTTCATCAAGGGATTGTCAATACCGGTGAGTTATGAGAGAACGTCTGGAGATTCCGAAAATAAATCTAATAAAACAGTTCATTACTCTTTTTTTAATATACAATATAGAATATACATAAAAGTGAAATATATGAATTATATATATATATATCAAAATTATATTTTGTCGACCCTTAGAGATTATATAAATAACTATTCTACAATATTCGGTCCTTCTTTATAAATTTATATACATACATAAAACAAAATAATAATAATAAAATAAAATGAAATAAATAAATAAAATTAAAATTAAAAGTTAAAACTGCATTCATACTTTATTAACAATACACACTCATCCTAGGGATCTCCCAACCAACCCTCCCCTCCACTCATGGAAGACAGGCTCGGCACAGAGAGGTCCCAGCTCTTCTCTCTCAGCTGCGTCACTGGTGTTAAAGAAACCCCAGTGGAGGCTGAGTGAGAGCGCAATGTACAGTCACCCAGAGCATGAGAAAGAAGCTGGCCAGTGCCAGAACTCCAACATAAATTTTCATCAAAGATCTCGGGGGCACTGCCGTTTTAATTTGCGAGGGGGGTTATCAGGATGTGTTGAACTGGATAATGATTGAGCCAGTGGGTTAGGATGAAAAGAAAGGTTGCGATGGAATTTTAAAAATTTAAGAGGTATGAGGTCGAGGACGTATGGTATGTTGAGATCATTGTGGAGGGTTTTATTGGATATATAGTAAGGAGCATTCACTATAGTTCGGAGGATTTTGGATTGGAAGGATAGAATGCGTTTGATATTCGACTTTTTAGCTGTCCCCACTGTTCAAGTCCATAGATTCAAATAGGTTTAATAATGGTTTTGTATATGAGGAGTTAAGTTTTTAACGGAAAGATGGGATGTCCTGTTTAATAGTCTATACAGTTGGCTGAAGTGTCTGTTGATTTCTTGCCTTTTGAGTAGAGTATGTGGGTTCTATGTAGCTCCCTTCATGTAATATTAATATCTTGTATAGTTCGAGGATTTTTATTTAATTTAATTTTACGTAGTGTATGAATGGATTCTTTGTCGCCCATATTATTCATTTCCCTTTCAAAGGTAGCTAGTAATATTTGTTCAATAAAACAATTTATAAAAAAAGAAATTAAAAGTAGGTCCTAGCATTAAATAGCATATTTTGTTTTTTGGGGGGGGAACGATCTAATTTCTCACATAAAATTTATTACTGTTGCTCTTGTGCATTAGCATTACATTGAAGTACATTTTAAGAAAGCAATAGAATAGAATAGAAGTGTTCATGTCTACCGCTAGAATGCGCGCCGGTTAAACAGTAACCGGTTACCGAAAAGTAACTGTTAAAAGAAGCTAGCCACCTCTTGGCAAATAATACCAAAAAATGTAAGCAAAACGTGATTTTTTTTTTTCATTCAAATCAATATAGCTCTTAAACGGTAGGTTCTACCGACAAATGTTATATAACAAAAAATACTCTACATTAAATTTCTGATCAGGATAGTGTCGTCTTATTTCGATCCGTGCAGCACCTACAGATCTATGAGTCAATGTTTTGAGTGTGAAAAAAAACCTTCCACAAGAAAAATAGACCCCCTACTAAAAAGATATATCTATATAAAAAAAATTATAGTCAATAAAAAAAAACAACAAACGTTTTAGATTGATCCAGAATAGATAACTTAAAGTCCGCGATGGTAACATAATAACAACGTACGATTACACAGACATAATCTACAAGATAAATAGATTATTATATAATGACGTGTTTTATTACCTAAAGATCGCATTACCGTCAGACAACACTTATCAGCTGTTCTTTATTCATAGTTACGTTGGTATCACACGGATATGGAGTCGGTATTATTTTGTTTCGCAACAACAAACATGGTTTATTTTTTCCGGTGACTTACTTAGTCAAAAGCGATACGTTTTCGGGAAACAGCGAGGGTGTTATGCGAAGCTTGATATTAGGAGATTAGGAACAGTTAAGAGCTCAACTCTCGATTTAGTAAATAACACTAGCTCACTAATGAATGAGCTCCTTTTGACTTTGTTTCTCCTAATACGAAATAAAAAATTTTACTTGGATTTGACCGATCTTGCTCCATCCCTCTCGACTGTTGTGTATAAAAAATTAGTGTCCTTTGGAAATAAACAAAACAATCATACAGGTAATTTTTTTTTTTTTTTTTTTTTTTTTTTTTTTTTCATTTATTGATATTTACAACTGTACAAAACAACAAGTAAATGTGTTGAGAGTGAATACAATGGCATGTAAATGACTTGTGAAGAACTACTCACTAATAGAACTTACTTATATATTAGTCTATATTAGTCTTTCAATAAAATCTACACTACACGGTCTCTAGGCCATCTTCTTTTCAGACGCTTCGGAGGATTATCAAGGATGGAGGAGGAAGCAAGTTGGGAGGCTAGTCGATTGGAGTGGTTATGGAGCTTACTATGGAAGGATAGGTATCTGGTTTGGGCTAAATCAGCAACGTATGGAACATAATTATCTTTATGGATAAGTTTATTGGTCACAAAGTAAGGAGCATTGAGGATTTTTCGAAGGATTTTGGATTGTAAGGATTGGATACGAGATGAATTGGATGGTTTAGTAGAGCCCCAAAGCTCAACTCCGTACGTCCAAATAGGTCTAGTCACAGTCATGTAAATAAGTCTTTTGTAATTAATTGGGAACTTTGAACGTCTGTCTAGTAAATTTTAAAGTAGTCTGTAACGACGGGCAGTTTCTTGTCGTTTTAGTCTTAACAGGTAAGTCGAAAAAAAAAAATAATAAAAAACATAAGGGCATAAGCCGGTTAATATATTTAAACTATTTAATATGAACATTTATCTCCTAAAGAAAATTCAATGACAAATAAGCGAAAAAAGATTGCCAATTCCGCCATGTGCATTTTAAAACCTTCAATGACGTTAAATACAAATGTGCTTTAATGCACATGTGCAATTATATTTTGGGCTATAATCACTAAAGTGTTTTGTCAAAACCTGATCCAAGCTGAATTAGCGTATTCCCTGGCGTATATAGGTAGTGACAAAAAAAAAACAAAAAAAAAAATAAAACGAAAAAAACATTAGGGCATAGACGATCATCAGGAAGTAAGCTATTTAATTTGAAAATTTATCTTCTACAGAAAACTAAATCACAGTTAAGCGAAAAAAAAAAATGGAAAAATAGAAAACATATGAGCATCGACTGTTACTAGGGCAACGCCTAAAGCATGTTATTCTTTATTTAGTAAACAGGCTCAAGGGCGCCATTTTTTTTTTAATTCCTATAGGCATTACCTACTTTTTGTAGTTACTTTTAAAATAATGTATACAAGAAGTATCGTTATAGGGACTCGAATTTTTTTTTTTACCAATATGTAACTATTTATCAGTGTAATTACATATCTGTATGTGTAAGCTCTAATTACTTCATTAAATAAATTATAAAAAAAGTAAAAATATACAAAAATAGCGTAATTACCATTATGATACACCGGAAATCCATTTTTAGATATAACTCTACAGAAGGTAAACTTGTAACTGAATGTTCTTGGCAGATCGAAATTCAATTGTTTAATTAGAACGAAACCAGCCGCTAAACTTTTTAGTCATTCTCATCCATTATAGACAAGTAGTTATAATTTGGTAATTAAACTCAAGGTCGCATAAACTTTTTTTTTTTTTTTTAATAACAATTTATTGAAATTTACAACTGTACAATATTTATACATCAAGTAAATGTGCTGTTAACTATTACAATAACGTGACAAAACTTGAAAAGTACTACTCATCAGTAGCACTTTAATAAAATTCTACACTAGAAGGTTCTGGGCCATCTTCTTTTCAGACACCTCGGAAGGTTATCAGGAATGGTGTGGGAAGCTGAGAAATTAGGGGATTTGAGTGGTTATGGAGCTTATTATGAAAGGATTGATATCTGGTTTGGGCTAAATCTGCAACATATGGAACATTAAGATCTTTATGGATAAGTTTATTGGTGACAAAGTAAGGAGCATTGAGGATTTTTCGAAGGATTTTGGATTGTAAGGATTGGATACGAGATGAATTGGATGGTTCAGTAGAGCCCCAAAGCTCAACTCCGTACGTCAAAATAGGTCTAATCACAGTCATGTATATTAGTCTTTTGTAATTAATTGGGAGCTTTGAACGTTTGTCTAGTAAATGTTGAAGTAGTCTGTAACGACGGACAGCTTCTTGTAGTTTTAGTCTTGTATGTGGATTCCAAGTTAGACGTTTGTCCAAGTGGAGTCCTTGGTATCGGATCTGTTCAACAGGGATTAGTGGAATATCATTAAAAGATACTGTAGGACAGGAAGTTGTGGGTTTACGACGAAGGGTAAAGGTTATTTGGTGATTTTTTTTTGGATTTATTTTGATTCTCAATTTTTGACACCATTCTTGAAGGGTTAGGATATGGGATTGGAGTGTTTGGGAGGCAATGAAGGAATCATTGTTTACTGATAACACACATATGTCCTCAGCGTAAGTGGTGAGGACAGAGGTAGGATGAGTTGGAATGTCAGCTATATACACCGTGTAGAGGATGGGGCCTAGGATAGTCGCATAAACTAAATTTCAAATCATTAAATATACTTTATGAATTCCACAGATTATTTAGGATGTGAAGGACTGTAATAACAAAAAATCATTATTAGTATTTTTTTAATACAATAAACGTTAATATAATATAATCTCCATATCCGAACTCTCTCATAATCAGGCAGTAGCTTAGTAATATAAACTTTGGTAATGGTTCGGATCGGCGACACCACCAAACTGGCTTGACCCGCGCTACACCGACCAGTTCGATCCTTACGCTTCACTTTGAGTTTACATTTATCGATAGTTCATTCCTATAACCTCACATGTAAACAATCATGTCTACAATTTCAACTTGGAATGTGTTGTTTAGTGTGTTATATTGATATTTAGACTTCTTAAATGTAAACAAGTGAACAGAAGTTAACAAAATGAGTTTCATAAAGAATTAAGTGTTTTATGAATTCATGTTTTCTTATTTCATCTAATCTTATGTGTAAAAGTGTTACAAAACTTAAGAAGATTAATTTGTACATGGATTTGGTGTTTTACATATTTATATTTGTTCTATCAATTTAAGCGATAAAATTTAAAACTTGTAAAAGTGTTACAAAACTTAAGAAGATTAATTTGTACATGGATTTGGTGTTTTTTATATATTTCTATTTGTTGTTTCAATTTCAGAGATAAAATTTCAGTATACATATTTTGTGAATGGATTCTTTGTCATCCATATTACTTTTTGTGCTAAAGTGTGACAGATTGTATAATTAATTCAATTAAACATATCAGTTTATAAATAAATGTGAGAAAGTACATCACAGGTTTTTTATGTTTTCTTATTTCCACTTCCTTGATAAAATATAGCAGAAATTAACATCATCACTTTCAACTAGGATTCTGTCTTATATTATATAATGGCTTATAACATGGAGAATTGACAATGTGAAAATAATCACAGATTAAGAGGTAAATGACACATTACTATATAATTGTAGAACTATAAACTACAATGTTATAGATTACCTAATGTGTTTTTTAAAAAAATTAGAAGCCTGATGACGGAACATTGTCTCCGAAACATGTAGCTACAAATGTTAAATAAATAGGAGTTATGCCAAATAAATACTTAAGGATTCTGTCTTTTTTATATTTACAATTTGTTATTTTCACTTCTCTGACAGAAAGTTCATCAGGAATTAACTTTACTGGTGGTTCAGTAGTATATTAATTGTTGATTAAATTAATATTAATTCAAAATTGATTTAGTGTCTTACATTTCGATATTTTCTTATTTCCACTTTATTATTTCCTTATTTCTCATTTTAAAATTAGAAGGTAAACAGAAGTTAATATTACTTTGAACAGGGATTTAGAGTTTCTTAGTAAATGTAGGAGAATAACCTCTCTCCTCTAAAAGCAGCGACTAGAACATCGAAATAAATCGGTACAAGGTTAGAATCGATAAAAGGTATTCTGAGCGCGTTTAAGGGTTGGTGTCGCCGATCCGAACCATTACCTAAACTTTTAATAACTTACAAGGGGAGGAAACACTCAGACTCTCACGGATCTTGGCAATTTTTTTGGAGGTTCCTGGAGGCAAAAATATTACACACGCATTTTGCCGTTCCGACTAATGGGCCATAGAAGCCGAGAAAAAAAAATGAAATATCATTAAACTAATTTATTTTATATCTCGAGTTTAAAAAATTGGTATTGTCGAAGAGGTTACTTGCTCATTTTAAAGTTACTTTTCGGTAACCAGTCACTGTTTACACGGGGCGCATTCTAGCGGTACCTATTCGAAATTAGAACTGAGTTTTCCCTTTATCAGCACATACAAACATAGCCCCGATGTTTTCCAGCCTTTAAAATTCCCTCACCGCACTTCAATACGGTCCATCTTTTTAGCAAGAACTAAGAATGTTCCTTTATTATTCTATATCGCTTTTAAACATATAATAAATACCTTATACTCATATATTATTTATAGAACACTAGCTGAAAGCACCCTGCTCCGCTACGGTTTTATATTATTAGGATTAGGACAACTTAAATTAGTAAAAGCTTAACGTTCATAATTAATTATTATTACTTAAATAAACCTAAACAATTCCATTATTAGAATAATTTCAATAAGTAAATTTGACAATTTACAAAAGTAAATATTATATTATTTTAATAGTCCTCCAGTGAAGCTTCGACGCAGCACTACCATCTTACCCAGCTCTTATACTTTATATACCATCAGCTTTTCTTATGGCATACTTTAAGTGAATATAGTCTCAACTTTTCTTGATTTTTTTTTAATAAAGTTTAGTCTTTCTGTTTTCATTTTTGCGTACATATCAAACATAAATCGGTTGGGGAGATTTCGAAATTAAAGTAAATAAGGTTCTTCACGTCCTAGCTCCATCAACATTTAGGCGTAAAAATCATCTGCTGACACAGTTTTCTTAACTGGTGTATTGGTGTTAGGGTCACTCTGAGGGATGTTAATACTGTACCCATCTTCTCTCTGATTCTTGTTAGTTTCTTGTTCCTGCTGTGGGGATCAATATCTCGCTCTTCAAACACCTGGCCAACAATCAAGAAAACAACTTCGTTAGTGGTAGGAGTATATAGGACTGATAACTACCTGGAAATCTTGTAGATCTTTAGGAACAGGCTCAACAGCAGCTCTGAAGTCCTTGTTATGTTCATGAAGAATTTTCTGGAGTTGGCCTACGAATGCAGACATTTTGAAAGTAACCACAGCGAATGCCTCTCTCATGGTTGTCATCGCCAACAAAATTTATCTGAATAAAAGACGGTTGCTATTGTGTTCCAGGCATCAAACTCCCTATTCTGTGATATTCCTGTTCTCGCACCTTAAATGTTGGCATGAAATCTTCCTCTTTTATCCCTTTTGTCCCAAACGATGTCACTTCTCGTCTCGAAACAACTCAAACTTCTAAAGTTACACATCTGCAGCCACCTTGAGTTCACAGAAAGTACCATATTATGAGGTTTCGACATAGATCGTATTTTTTTTGTTTGTTTACAACTATAAGGAACTTAATTTGTGGTCAAAATGTGTGGCTTAAGCATCAAACCTATTTTTTAACTTAGCTTATCTCCAAATACCATATAAAAATTAAATTATCTATTATTATTCACCCAATAAAAATTGTAATCGCATTTTTCGCGAATTAGCCAGGATCCAGGCCGATTTTTTAAAATTCCTTTCTTAGCGAGCACCTACGGCCCTAGAGTGTTAAATGAGTGAGTGGTATTTGACAAATATATAGTAGATTATTCCACTATTAATAACCTAGCATTATTAGTTTTAATTAAATCATTCTCAAAACTTGCCATTTATTAATGGCTTCTCAGGCTTTTTGTTATTGTTATTTTATTATAAATTGTTTTTCGTTTCATTTAGAGACTGTTTATAAAAATAATAAATTTAAAAACTTTTATACATTTATTTTCTGCCTATTTTTTCCCTACTTTTAAAATATCATGTCTATTTAATATTATAATAATAATTTCATATTTATTTAATAAATATAATTTTTAAACATTGAAGTACAATTTACAAAAGCATGTAGTGTGATTTATTTGCATCTAGAATAGAATCTGAGGATCTGATGCTGGAAGGAGGGAAATTTGGAAGACATTTCGAATGGCTAACGCTAGAATGCGCGCCGGTAAAACAGTAACTGGTTACCGAAAAGTAACTGTTAAAAGAAGATAGCCACCTCTTGGCAAATAATACCAAAAAATGTTAGCAAAACATGATTTTTTTTTTTTTCATTCAAATCATATAGCTCTTAAACGGTAGGTTCTAGCGACAAATGTTATATGACAAAAAATACTCTAGGTTAAATTTCTGATCAGGATAATGTCGTCTAATTTCGATCCGGGCAGCACCTACAGAGATATGAGTCAATGCTTTGAGTGTGAAAAAAACCTTGCTCAAGAAAAATAGACCCCCTAGTAAAAAGACGTATATATTAAAATTACATATATTGCGAAGAGGTGGCAAGTAACACCAAAACATTATATCGAAATGATTCTTGCACCAAAATGTTTTATTTTTGAGTGCAGATTTAAGGAAAAATACAGCCGCTTCATATATTTTCTTTTATATGATAAGATTTATTAAATTCTAATGAAATAATTATATCTTCAAGCAAATTACCTTTAGTTATAGATTTTTTTTTTTTTTTTTTTTTTGCACAAATGACGCCAGATTCTTATACAGCATTTGAAAGAACCCTTTAAAACGAAATTTTATTATATATACACCATTGTATATTTTTTATTCTTATAATTGTAACAAAGCGAGAACAAACAATTAGATTAGATAAAAAGGGACGAGATGGATATTTTAAATAGACATTGTAAATAAGACGTTATCAAGAACTAGATTTCAGTTTGCAAAATATAGTGCATTCTAGTAAACAAAGCCTTTTCGGTCTACTTTAATAGCAGGCTCACTAAACCTTTCAATTCTTCTCGTATCCAATCCTTACAATCAAAAATCCTCAATCCTTACACTGTCACAAATAAACTTAACTATAAAGATTTTAAAATAAACTCCATAACCACTCGAATTCAATAGTCTCTCAACTTGCATCCCATTCCATTCCTAATAACCCTCTGAAGCGTCCGAAAAGATGGCCACTACAATTAGAACTTTTATTATAGTGACCCAATGAGTGCTTGCTTTACAGGTTATTGTATTCATTTTTTTTTTACACATTTACTAGATGTATATTTTCTATACAGTTAATAATATTAAAAAATTATATACATATATATAAAAAAAAAAAATTGTTAACAGTAATGGGATTGCCTGGGTTCTGTGTGTTTATGGAAGAAAATATATCGATTTTCGAAAAAAAAAAAAAAAAAAAAAAAATGTTTACCTCACTTTTTGTCAAACATTTGCTTCAACTGCCAGAAACGTATAATTGAAATTAAAGTAAATTTAATGCTCTACAACTTTTACTCTGATATTTTTTTCTGAGAAACCATCGTGGAATGTTTGACAAAAATTGGGGTAAAAATTTTTTTTTTTCGAAAATTATCGATTTTCAATAACGTATATCTCGAAAATCGTTGAAAGTTCGACAAATATGTAAATAAAGAATTTTATAGGAAATTTAATTAGCTTTAACTTTTATTTGTAACATATTTTTCTAGAGTTCACCATTTTCGAAATATAATCGAAAAAACAAAAAATGTGGTTTTCTCCCCTCACCTCTACATTAGCTCACCCCCCAGGAGCGGGGACATTTAGTATGTTTACCATCTAACTACTCCTAACCAAGCTATGAAGTCATAAATTTTCGCATATTTCATGCACTCTGCACCCCTCATTTCAGCTCTCATTGACTGGACAATAATCATTATATCTCGAAAACCATTGGAAGTTCGACAAATATGTATGCTATCAATTTATAATAAATTTAATTAGCTTTAATTTTGATCTGTAGCATATTTTCCTAGAGTCCACCATTTTCGAGATATAATCTTTTACAAGTATGTTTATCTTCTAACTACTCATAAGGAAGCCCTGTGGTAAAAAATAATCGCACCCCTCATTTCAGCACTCATTGACTGGACTATAATTCACTAAAAAATTAAAATTCGTTCAATAAAAAAATAACTAAAAGATTTAATCAGGATTAAATTCGCTCATTGATTCCAGGAAATTAATTGTCAAATAGGTATCATTAAATTTTGCCCATTTCTGATCACTGCTACATCAATGCTATAAATACTGTTAAAAAGATATATTCAAAGAAATATATTTTCTTATATAAACACACACAATCTAGACAATCTCATAACTGTTAACAATTTTTTAAATTATTTTTTTTCTATATTTGCAACTGTATAGTAAATGCGTGGAAAAATGAATACAATAAAACAACAATAACTCATTGGGGCACTATAATAAAAGTAGTAGTTGGTCTGGAGGCCATCTTTTCAGACGCCTCAGAGAATATTTAGGAATGGAATATTATGTGTTCGAGATATATTCTTTTACTATTATGTTTATCTTCTAACTACTCCTAGCAAAGCCCTGAAGTAAAAAATAATCGCATATTTCATGCACTCTACAATATGTTTATTGACTGTACAATTATTTGACCGAAATATTTAATCAATATTAAATTAGCTGGTTGATTCTAGGAAATTAATTGCCAAATAGCTATGATTGAATTTTGCCTAACTCTGCCAGTGGTAGCTGAACATATGTTATCATGTAACTATGGTAACACAAAGTTGACATAACCTTGTTGATTTTATTGAATTTTAGGATGGATTCCTTGTAAAATTAACTGATATTAAAAGAAATAATACAATGAAAACATTTTAAATAAAACATTTTAAAATTATAATGGTTAACAATAAAATAATAATAATGAAAGATATATAATAGGAATTTAAAAATGACTATAATACAAATTATTACCCTGAGTTTTAAGTACATTTATTTATTTTTTAATGTATGATATGTTTGTAATTAGATAATTAATTTTATAATATGGAAATGTATTTTTTTTTTTTTTTTTTTTTTTTAACTGAACTAATATTTTATTATTTTGTGTTTCCTAGTTACTTGTTTACATAAGTCCATTATGGCTATCAGTATATTTTAAAATAACTAATCATTAAATTAATTAAAATATGGGTATATATATATTACATTACCTTCATGTTTCAATTTAATGGAATTTCAAAGCCGAAGAGACAAGCTTACAATGTCAACTACTGTTTTTATACCTTACCCTTGGTTTTATTGGCGTAAATCCAAGTTCAGATAAGAAACTGTTACTTTAATCAACAATAACTAAAAAAATGAAACAAACAAACAATAGCTAGTATTATTGTTTTATATTATAGTATTATCATGAAATTGTTTGTTCTTTGGTTTATATTTGATATCCTTAGAGGGCCTTTAGAAACAAAAAAATATATAAGTAATACATACCATACCTGTTCCTAATTAACCATTTACTACATTTCTTAACTTAATTTTTTTTTTTTTTTTTAAAAAGTAGGTAGTTGGGGTATGCAGTTGTAGATACACAGCAAATAATTTTTTTTATTTCTTTATTTACAATTTATTGAAATTTACAACTGTACAATATACATTAAGTAAATGTGTTCAAAACGCTTACAATAACGTGGCAAAACTTGAAAAGAACTACTCATCAGTAGAACCTCAATAAAAATCTACACAAGAAGATCTCAAGGCCATCTTCTTTTCAGGCGCCTCGGAGGATTATCGGGAATTGAGAGGGAAGCAAGTTGAGAAACTAGTGGATTGGAGTGGTTATGGAGCTTACTATGAAAGGATTCGTGTCTGGTTTGGGCTAAATCAGCAACATATGGAACATTAAGATCTATATGGATAAGTTTATTGGTGACAAAGTAAGGAGCATTGAGGATTTTTTGAAGGATTTTAGATTGGATACGGGATGAATTGGATGGTTTATTAGAGCCCCAAAGCTCAACTCTGTAAGTCCATATTGGTCCAATCACTGTCATGTAAATGAATTTTTTGTAATTAATAGGGAGCTTTGAAACATTAACATTTTTTTTTTTAAATTTATTATGCCGTGTTTCAACTTGCATTGCAAGTCTTTATTAGGGCTAAAAGAAAAAGAAAACAAACAAAAAATATGACAAAATTGCAGAGTATATATATATATATATATATATATATATATATATATATATATATGAAAAACAACTGTATGAGAATAAGGACTATAACATAAAGGCAATATATACAGACCAAGAAGATAATAACGCTTATCACTGTTATCTCTCAATTTCAGTCCATCTCTCTTCCTGAAAGTAAGTCCTGTACAATTATTCCTGTTATAACCCGTTATTCTCCTTCCCACTCATTACTCTCAATTTCTTCACTGACCGCCTATATTTTTAATTAACAATCCTCCATACTTAAATAATTCTTTACCCTTTCTTTTAATTTTTTTTTTTTGCACAGATAATGCTAACTTTCTCTTTCCTCACATATGCACCAATATTCATCCTTCCTGTACTGCCATGCACTTCTCATTGCTATACTTTAGATATTTATCATCAACTATATTGTCAACTTCCTACTATTGTTATTATTATTTGTATTTACTCAATAACTCAAGTTCATTAAATCACTTACTTTATATCTACTAATTAATTTAAATCTTTTTATATGCAGCCATTAATTTATTGTATTTAGTCATTAACTTTTATTTTAATTAAAACTCATTTTAATTAGTCTTCTTAGTCTGTATATATTGCCTTTATGTTATAGTCCTTATTCTCGTACAGTTATTCACTTCATACTTTTTTTTTTATACTCTCTGCAATTTTGTCATATCTGTTTGTTTGTTTTCTTTTTCTTCTAGCCCTGATGAAGGCTTGCAATGCAAGTCGAAACGTCGGCATTATAAATTAAAATTTATTTTTAGTTTCTGTCTATATATGACTGCTTACCCCAACTACCTACATCTTAAAAAACTTCTCAGTCAACAAATACCCCACTATTTGTTTTTAAAACATTTTTTTTTTTTTTTTTTTTTTTTTAAACTCTAGAGAATCAGTGCTTTGTTTTGGAAAAGTCCAGACCTTTTCACTCAGTGGTTAAATGAAAGACTGGAATATATTCTCTGTACAAGTAAAGTTTAAAGACCATTCTTGTTATTATAAAAAAGTGTGTAAAACTAATAACTGGGAACATTAAATTGTTTATATATATATAAAAACATGAAATTTTGAGAAAGATCCATTTTCATCAGAGAAAAATGAAAAATTAACACTATTGTTAAATTTATTTATATGTTAAATATTTTTTAATAATATAATAATTCGTTTTAGCCATATATTTTTTTAAAATTTGATTATTGTTTTACATAATACTTTGAATTAATATATTGAATCTAGTAAATCAAATACATTGCAATAAAAGCTTTAGCTGATAAATAAAGTAATGAATTAAACATTTTTAATTGATATATATCCAAAATTTATTCATTTTAAATCCAACATTTAAAATTTTTGGAAAGAATTACCATGCTCATAGTAGGCGAGTTAAAAAAAAAAAAAAATGGTCATCTTAAATTAAATTTAACTATTTTGGTTGAGCCACCAAGAAATATATGATGCCACCAGAAAGATTTAAAAACAAGGCTCTGGGAATTTATAACATTCATGCTAAGTTATTATTAGCAGCTCTAATATGTTATTAACTAATATGTTATTCAGCTCACATATTACAAATTAGTTATTCTTATTTTATCAAATTTGTGATTATATAGAGGGCAAGCTGTAAATATTTAAGTTAAATAAATGTTTAACTTGAAAAATTCTAGATATTTGTCTTTCATTAACAAGTTTCTTAAATGTGAGAAGGCAAAACAAAGATAAACATCAATTTAATTTCCATAATTACAATTTACAAAAAGCTTTCAAAATAGTACCAGAAAAATTGGAGTCTAAATATGGGCCCTCTTAAAAAAAAAAGTTACCTAAAATATAAATGTTCAAAACAGGATAAAACAATTTGAAATAAGAGAGAGGTTATTTATAAGAGGAAAAAAAAAAATTACTGAATCACAATCATAACTGGCTTTTTCAGTCCCAGCACGATCTAAGTTTCCACATTTGGGAACATTTTGCTCACACCTCTCCCTGGGGGTATGCAAAGAACTTTCCATCACAAAAGATGCAAGTTATGATCTCTGACAAGAGATATGTCGAAGTTCCCGGGGAAATGGGGGTTGATATTTATACCAATTTAATCTAAGAAAGATGGCCACTTTCACATGTAACATAAAAGCATGCATGACTATAGGTGTGCTTCAAAAAGTAGCCTAAGATCTCCGCTTTCCAGATATTATTGTGAAATAATAGAGAGAGAGAGAGAGAGAGAGAGAGGGGGGGGGGGGGGAGGTCGGAGAGGGATTGTTCTTTTTTTTTTTTTTTTTTTTCTTAGGTACATATATACAAAAGTTAAACTATGACAAATTTACAAAAAAAAAAAAAAATACATAAAAAAACATAAATAAAAAATAATAATAATAAAAAAAAGAATAATAAATGAGAATAATAATAATAAAAAAAATTAATAAATAAAATAAAGAATAGTGTATTATTGTACCCAAGTCCCTGTGGAGGAGCAACCACCCGGTCTGCAACCAGAAGAGAGAGATAGAGAGAGATAAAAGAAAAAATAGGAGATGTAGATAATTAGGGTAGGCAGTCATAGATATTCAGCAGATCAAAATAAAATGTTTATTGATGATCTGCTGAATATCTATGACTGCCTACCCTAATTATCTACATCTCCTATATATCACAGTCAACTATACCTTATGATTATAAAAGAAAATAGTTATAAAAAAAAAAAAATATTAAAAAAAAAAAAAATGAGTTAATACTATTGTACCCGATGGAGGAGAGAGAAAATATTAATATTAATAATTAACACTCTAATAATATCATTCATATATTTTTTATTAGCTATACCATGTAATATATTAATAGAAGATGAAAAAGGTCTAATATCTAAATAAAAATATGAAAAAAAGTTAAACTATAATTAACTATTTCATATGAACAAATCATAAATAATAATAATATTTAGAAAGGAATTAAAAAAAAAAAAAATAAGAAAGACAGTATTTTTGTTATTTTATTAAAATGTTTTCTTTACAAAGAAATCTAAATCTTGATTTCTTTTCACCTTCAGAAGGACGATCTTCAACTTCAGTATTAGAATACAACTTTTTTTTTGTTTTTAAATACCTACTTTTTTTATTGATTTTTGATGAAATATTTGAAAAATAAGATTACGAAAAATTTGACAGCTATTGTTGTTTGAATGGTTTGTTTTAAGCAAGAACAGGTTTGATGTTGTCCTAAACTGTTAGCACTTTCATAGTAAAGGCAGTTCAAGGAGGCCAGAGACAAAAGCACATCTGAGATATTCAATTCTTTTACAAGGTAATTTTTATTTTTTATATATTTTTGTATTTTTTTTTTTAAATAGTGTATATGAAAAGAAAGTAATTGTTATATTTTTATTATAGTATATTTATAAAAACATATATAAAGCAGAAATTACACCTTAATAATATAAATGTTATTATTGTTCACAATACCTGTTTATATGCCCAAGTTGAAGGCTTCTTGGCACTCATTTTCACGAACTAAATGAAGACTTGCCAAACTATTGAGTACTTGATTTGATTGACAATCGACTGTTATAAATCAAAAGTATAACAAAACCATAACATTAATTTAAAAAATAACCTTTTTAATACAAAGATTTAAAAAAGAAAATAATTAAATTAATTAATAAAAAAAAGAAATATCAAATTTTCAAAATGGAAAATACATTAAAATGTATTTAATACAAAGATTGAACTAAAAAGTATGTTTTTAATAAACTGTATTATTCGATAGTTGTTTATTAGTTTATAAAATATTTTCAGATTCTATTATTAGTTTAAAAAGTTTTAAGCTCATTAAATTTAGAAATTGTAACAGCTGACAATCAAATTATCTCATGGTTTCAAATAAGTTCTTACTTCCATTGCTGATTATTCTTTTTCAAAAATAAGATATGTTTTCTTTATTTACAGCTAAATCACAAAATTTGTATTACTTAAATTCAATTTTTACAAATCAAACAAAAATATTTATTAGTGTAAATGTAAACTTTAGATATTAATAGCGGAAAAGATGGCTGGGTTTTGACTATAAGAATACTATTAGATTTTTAAGACTACCTTGTAGGCCTTTTTTGATAACAAATTTTAATTAAATAATCGTTATTTTTTTGAACTTCAAATTATGTCCCACAGGCATAGCCGTTATTAAAAATTTGAGATTTCATTACTTAAAACAAATCCACATATATTTTTTATTTAAAAAACATTAAAAATTTATTTAAATTTATAAATTTTAAAAACCCAAATTTACTCAAAATAAGAATAATAGTAAATTGAGTGGTGGTTTTACAATTATTTTTAAAAAAAATGTCTTTGATGAGTTTTATATAATTTTTATAGAAAGAAATAAAAATTTTAAATAATAATTTAAAAAAATATTACATTGAACTTTATAAAATAAGTAAAAATTCTATATTATAGAATAGATTTAACTATTTTTAATATAAAATTAGATTGCAATAAACTTTTTATTATCAAACAATAAACCAAACTGTATTACAAAATTTATAAAATCTATAGATTAATATATCAATTATAGATTAATATTAATTATTAAAAAATATACTAAACAAATACTTGTATTACGATCACAAATTTCAGTAAATAAATTTTTAATAAATAAATAAAGCTACAGTAGACAAACACTTATTTGCCACCCTAGATATTTAAATTAAATTTATTTTGGACATGGCTGTCTCCTTTTTAAGCTTTTGATATTCGTCTGACATAAGCCTGTGTACTTTCTCCTTGAGGGAATGTAAGTCATTCATGGTTAATCCTTCTGTCGGGATGGGTTCCAACACTGATATTATAATTTTTCCTAAGATAAAAAACAACATTATTTTAATAATTTTAAGTGTTAATAATATAAAATATTATATTAATGATGATTAATATAATGATTAATAATTATGATTTCAAACAACATGTATAAACAACTTCACACACACAAAATTACTTACCTTTTGAAAATGTTTTATTTTTCGAATCTATGAAACTGTATGGAGAATATACAAGTGGTATAATAGGAACTTGTGCCTCGATCGCAATCCTGAACGCACCATTCTTAAATGGTAGAGTAGACTTGGCTTGTCTGTTTCTTGTCCCTTCGGGAAAGAACCATAGCTTTGCCTGAAACAAATTAAATTGTTTCAAGACAGTTGTACTTGTACAGTTGTTTTTATTCATTGTTGTATAAATTGATGACAACCTAGTCTTATACAATAAAACAACAACTGTTAATGCTGCAGGATATACTAAATAATTTCATTAAAAAAATAGTTCAAAAACTGTTTAAATATGGCAATACAGATTAATCTTGCTTAAAAAGTACCTCTTTATGACACATATAAGAAAAATTTAAATTGAAGCTTATATTTTTTACTTGATGTAAGCATGATATTGTAGGATCAATACAATTAGGAATGATGAATTTTTTTAATTTGAAAACTAGTTTTTAATGTTCAACATTCATCATTAGTTCATATATAAATATATAAAAATTCAAAAACACTTTGCTATACAGATTATGTGTATTTAATTTTTTCGAAATGTGTAAGACAAGAAATCAAATATGTTGATACACACCAAAGGAGGCAAAATGAAAAGGACCCTTGAAAGATATCAGGGCACAGACTAAATATGAAGAGACAACGGGACACATTTTTCTTTTCCTACTGGGAACGAATTTAAAATGTGGCAATTGGATATCTGGTCATTTAAATACTTATGAATTATTACAAATTATAAAATTGTTCTAAACCATCCAGATTTTCGTTTAAATAGCCAAATATATATTACCAGTCGTTTCATTTTCCGCAGTGAAATTAATATGAGAATTATGACAGGAAACCATAAGTTATTGAAGTCTAAACTGTTGTCTAGAAAAACTAAATTAAAACTATTCAAGTCATTAATAAGACCTGTAGTTCCATATGGAGCTGAAACTCTGTGTTTAGCCCAAAATGACGTCCAGAAACCGAAAGTTTTTGAAAGAAAGGAAATAAGACAATTATGCGGCACAACACAAGTAGGCAGAATATGGAAAATAAAAACGAATGAACAAATAGACAACAAGTCAATAAGGGAAAATATTGTAAACTTCATTAAAGTAAAGAGATTAAGGTGGGCTGGCCATGTCAGAAGAATGACAGCAGATAGAATGCCAAAGAAACTGCTAGATCTGAGAATGACTAGAAAGAGAAAAAGGGGAAGACCGCGTAGCAGATGGGAAGATAAAGTAGCAAAAGATGCCGCAAAATTAAGAATAAGAAATTGGAGAATGGAAGCAGAGGATAGAAATAGATGAAGAAGAATCTAGGAGGCCAAGGGCCACCCAGACCTGTAGCGCTGAGGAGTAAGTAAGTTGTTACATTTTAAATTTGTTTCCAGTAGGAATGAAAAAAAAAAAACACGTCATAAGGAGAACCGAAAGGACAATCCACCTATATACCTGACCCTTTCACCTCTTTACATTCAGTATGAATAAGGTATTGGTATCTGTCAGGAGCCCTTTTCATTTTATCTCCTTATGTGTGTACTAACATCTTTGATTTCTTTTCTTACATTTAAAAAAAAATAAAAATAATATATTGTAATGATATTTGCAATTTGAGTCCAGAAAGCAAATTTTGGAAGTAAGGGTCCAAACCAGGTAGGAGCAGGGATTAAGGAAACCTTCAATACCTGGATAGGCAGTACCAGCCCTTGAGGCAGGTAGGAATAAGGGGCAGTTGGTTTTAAGACAGAGAAGGAAGAAGACAGAATGAGTTAGTTTTGGACCTTGGGGCAGCTAGGTGTTAGGAGTGATAGAAGATTATGGAACCAAGATATGTGAAAGTGTTTAGAGGTTCTCTCAGTAATGGACTTTAATTAAAATTAAATTAAGGTAAATTTAAATATGTTTATATATAAAATAAATATAAATAAAATATAAATTTATAAATAAATATAAAAAGTATGCACAAAACATTGTTTAAAAATATCCAGTCATAATTCAAAAGAATATTGACAGAACCCTAATAATGAATCAAAGTCAATTAATTATTGATAATAATTTTATTTAAACATTAATGATAGAAGAAAATCATAACAATATATATAATTTATGAAGCAAAGTGCTGATGTATTAAAATTTTTGTATGTTTGTATTATGATGAATGTTGTATGATGATGAATGTTTGACATTCAAAACTATTTTTCAAATAAGAAATACTCTAATAGTAATGGTGAATAATTCATCAATCCTAATTATATATTTCTTTTTTTAATATTTTTTTTTTTTCGTAAACTTTAATTTTTCACTAATAGTATAACTCTAGGAAATCAAGAAAACTCATGTTGAAGTAAAATAACTTAATTGGTTTTCTAAAACACTGACTAATTCCCAAAAAATATTTTTAAAAATTCTACAATGAAGTTCAACGACAAAAACAAACAAACTATAAGAAGATGCAATTTTTTTTTTTTTTTAGAACAGATGGTTCCTATGGTAACCAAATACAGCTGAGTTTTCATAAACAGCTTCTATATAGATAGCCACTTTTTGAAGCTGATTCAAAGCTGTCTTAATTTTTATTTTTTTTTATTAATTTATTCACACCCATCATAAATGCAATAATTAATGAACTATTTAACTTTTCGTATGGCTGCACCTAGTACATTGATCTTATCTGGTGTTAGTATTCAACTGATCTATTGTACAGTCTAAAAAATGACACGAACACTACTTCATTATTTAATACTTATAAACATTGTTTATTGTTTAGCTTGATTATTTTTAAACAAAATAACTTAAATAATGCAGTTGAAACTCTTAATTTGTTTCCTATCAATTGTAATTTAAACATGTAAATAGGTAGATGACACGTTTAAGGAAAAGGTTATATTTTTTCTTTCATTCTAGGTCATTCATTTTTTCTATTCCTAAACATCCAGTTTTCACCAATAGGGTGATTCTAGGAAATCAATAAAACTCAGGTTATAGTCAAATAATTTAATAAGTTTTGTAAAACACTGACTGATCCCTAAAAAAATATTTGTAACCACTGTATTAATGAAGTTTAACTTTGACAAAAACAAACAGGCCATAAGAAGTTGCTATTTGTCTATACCAACAGGTGGTTGCCATGGTAACCAAAGAAGCTGAATTTCTATATACGGTGCTGCCTCTATATACAGTGCCACCTGTATTTACTGTAAGTTTGAAGTTGCTCCAAGCATTTTTAATACTGTACATCGTTAATTGTTTAACTTGGTAATTTTTAGACAAAAAATAAGTCGTATAATTCAATTTCGTTTTGAAAATAAAACGTATAAAACTCTTAATTTGTTTCCAATTAATATCAATTGAAAAATGTTCATTGGTTAGAATATAAGTGATATTTAAAATTATATTTACCTTATTTTTTTTCATCACTTTGGCTGCGTCATTAATATTGTTGTTAGCCAATGCCGAATTTCCACGGTCGATGAACACTAACCCTGAAAGCCAGGCCACTGGTCCAAATGGGATCGCGTAAAGTAGTTCCTTCTTCGCAATGGCTGTGCATTTAGCCATGACCTCCCAAATATTTAACATCCCTACAATGTTCAATATTTTAAAAATCATTTTTTGCAAATTAAAATTATTGAAGTACTAATAGTTAAAAACAGATTATTATATAAGAGGAGTGAGAAAAATATGACTTTATTCTTTGTTTTTGAAATTTGAATCGTATTTTAGTTCAGGAACTATAAATTTTCAGAAGAATTTCCCGGGCAGGGATTACATTACATGTTATAATGCAATTACTTCATGAATTACGATTACAATGTAATTCTTATATGTAATTCGATTACGGATTACATAGTTGAATTACGGATTACTATTTCTTGTAATTTAAGGTATGAATTATTTTCAGAATAATTCGATTACAATATATATATTTTCTTCCATTAAATAGGCAAATAAATATATGAATATCAGTTTTGGCCTCCACCATTTAAGTTTTAAGTTTTCTCTTATTGTTAACGGTTTTGAACTATCGCCATCTTTTTCTTAAGGAGAGGAGTGGGGGCTATATTTCTAATATGAGAACGGCTCGACCGATTTTAATAAAATTTAATAATTATGCTTCTTTCGTACTTATTAGCGTATATTTAAGGTTTTAACGGTTTTATTAATTAGTGGGGGTGGAGAGGGGGATATATTTCTAAATGTTTTTTTCTGATCAATTATTTTAAACAAATGTTTTTGAGGAATGATTTTCACAAATAAAATATAGATATCCCCTGGTAGTCCCCTCCCCCTCCCCCACTAATCTCCATCACTACCCTCAACATAGGTTTCTGTAACATGATCTACAACATTTTATATTTCCTCTTCACTCAATTCCAAATTTTTATTTGATGATCCGGTTCCTATTTCTTCTTTGTCTAGTTCTGCAAAATTCGAGGAATATATTCAACTTTTATAGGTTTTCACCAGATCAAACATTCCGACTAAGATAAACAAAAGTATAAATTCAAAAGAATCCTACTTACATTATTTAGAATCCAGCTGATTGCCAAGAAAAAAAACTAAAACGAGAGCGGTCACTTGTACTTTGTGCAACATTTATGACTAAATATTTTTTAATCAGGAAACTACCTCTCCTACCACACTGAAACATTACTGGTGGCAAATACAAGATTGTCTCGAAAAATAGCTAAAGCCAATTTTCCAGGAAGCTCACCGAAAGCGAGAAAGTGAGAAAACAAGTCTCGTGTTTTACAAAATACAAATGCGCAACCGGTGGAAAATAAACTATATAATTTCATGAAAATTAACAAAGCCGTTCTAAGAGTACAAATACACACCCCAAGTACGAAAGAAACATAATTATTAAATTTCATTAAAATCGGACGAGCCGTTCTCAATTTAGAAATATAGCCCCCACTCCTCTCCTTAAGAAAAATATGGCGATAGTTCAAAACCGTTAACAATAAGAGAAAACTTAAATGGTGGAGGTCAAAGCTGATATATATTCATATATTTATTTACCTATTTAATGGAAGAAATATATATATTGTAATAGAATTATTCTGAAAATAATTCATACCTTAAATTACAATCCGTAATCGAATTACATATAAGAATTACATTGTAATCGTAATTCATGAAGTAATTGCATTATAACATGTAATGTAATCCCTGCCGGGTAATCGTTATTCATATAATTTATTTCAATTACATTTTGCCCAACGCAAAAGGAAACAAGAATTATATTAAAAGGCATAACTCCTCATTTGCTTTATTCATTAACTACATGTTTCGGAGCTTGTCATGTTGCTCCATCTTCAGGTTCTTACACTGTGATATTCTCACTGGTCATCTCATCTACACTGAGAATATCACAGTGTAAGAACCTGAAGATGGAGCAACATGACAAGCTCCGAAACATGTAGTTAATGAATAAAGCAAATGAGGAGTTATGCCTTTTAATATAATAACTTGATATTAATCTCCTTAAATGAAACATTTAAAGGAAACAAGAATAAAATTTACCTTCTTCGAAAAATCACAATGTGAGGGAAATAGAATTAGGAATGACGTTATTCGAACACTTAATTTGACAGAAAATTACAAATCTTACAAATTATGAAATTGGTTGAAAAAATTATGAATTTGGTTGAAAAAATTATGAATTTGATTGAATAAATTATGAAATTGGTTGAAAAAATTATGAATTTGGTGGGAAAAAGCTATAATCTCCTAAGCAGTTGGTTCTAGCATCAAATGTCATTTAACAAAAACTATTCTTCATTAAATTTCTAATGGATACACTTATGGATTTGAGTAACACCAATAGAGCAAATATAAATTTTTGAGGGTGTAAAAAAACGATACACCAAAAAAAAATTTGATCCCCCATCCATATCCATGTCAAAATAAAGATTTATTTGTGTACAACTTTCGTTATTTTTAATAAACAAAATAATGTAAAAACCATTGTGATTCATGGCTTGATATGCTATCTGGAGGCAAACAGTAGAACTACTTGATGATACCACTCTTTGGGTTTTGGCACATAAAACATCTTATTTTCTTCACATCAGAAAAGTGCAACTTCAAGGACGTTTAGAGATTCTGTTTATGAAATAATCGAAAAGTCAGTTTCACAATTTTATGCTGCATTTACTTATTTAACCAACAATAACACTCTAGAAATACATTATTTTTTTGTGGTTGAAAAAAGCTATATGTTGGTTTAAAAAAAAAAAAAAAAAAAAAAAAAAACGTTACGTTTAAAGCCTTCATTTTCTCTTAATTATACTTATTTCGAATAATCATTAATTCTTAATTTAATTTAATTATTAATTTAAGTAATTTGATCGTATCAATTCTAAAATGTCAATTGGGAAAACAGTGATAAGACATATCCACGATCTATTGTTTTATCAATCAGGGGTAAAATTGAGTTTGTATTGTATGAAACTGTCATTATTTCTTACTCATCCCATAAATTACATGAGAGCTATGATAAATTCATATTTAAATATGTTTATCATTATTTAATAGATGTATTAATTATGGGGACATTATTAATAAATTTAAATTTAAATCAAGTACTAATATATTGATATGCATTGCGGTTTAAATTATATGATAAAAACTTGTGCACCGTTAGAAACAAAAGATAAATTAGGGATATCAGATAATTGCTATAGCAACGGAGTTGTTATGATTTAAAATAACCTTGATGAAATAACACAAATACAATGGTTGAAGATTCTTATCAAAGCTTTTTTATTAATTTTTTTTTTTTACAATAAACTCATTACATCGTTCAAATTGAAGTTTCTTTTTTTTCAACCGGCTTCAAAAAAGAGGAGGTTCTCAACTCCTCTGTATTTTTTTTTGTGTGTGTGCGTGTATGTTACGCGATTACTCGGTCAATTCTAAATCAATAATGATGATTCTTTTATAGATCAGTAGGGCATACTTCAGAGGTAGTCCCATAAAAAATATTTTGAAATCAACTCAGTACTTTTTAAGAAAAATAAAAAAAACCGTTAATAAAAATCACTGTTATATAACCTTCTATTTTTAACATTTATAATTATGATAATCTAAAATCTCCATGGTAACTAAATCTAAATTATTAACAAAAATAATTTACATTCAACTCTCGATTTGTCCTACTTCGATAAGCATAATTGTTAAATAAATCGAACAAAATCTGCGGTCGGAAGTACATTACACTTAAATTTCACTTCGATGAGACGATTTCAGATAGAAAATGTTAAAAATTGTGTAAATAAGTCGAACTGAAAATAGCGTTCAGAAGAGAAAACTTCTAGGACCACCTCTATGAAACGAACTATTAGAAGTAATCACCTTTATAACTCGAACTCAAATTAAAAGAATTTCATGTGTAATTTGTTTTCCTTTTTCCCGTCATTGTTTATCTTTCCAGTTCATAGTTACACCAGCCACTTATTATTTGTTATTTACTCGAGTGGTTTTACAATGGCTATTGTAAATTCTTTCAACTAACGAAAAGTTAAATTGATTTGCAAAGTGGAGAAACGGGAAAGAAATTGGGCGTTTGTTGCTCGTGAATTCCGAATTCCGCGTAGTTCTCTTTCAACCGTCCTGAAGAATAAAGAAAAGATCGCCACTGGTGGAAGGCGGTAAGTCAACTTTTAGGCACCCTTAGAAAAAAGCGCAGTTCAGTTGAAAGTTATACGATAAATTGATTCCAATTTTCTGTATCAATGATTTTATATGTATGTACAAACAACATTCCCATTAATAAAAATGTACGTAATGATTTCCACTACAATTTCGTGTTCAATTTTCCCATTTACATGTAAATAAGTGGAATGATAACCTCGATAATTCTTTGTTCAGTAAGTCGAACTATTTTTCATGGTAGCTTGAAGATCGAGAAGCGACTGTATTTTTACTCACTACTAAAAAGTAAAAAATAAAAATAATTTTTAGAAAAAAAAAAAAAAAAAAAACCGACTTCAAGATTAAACCTACATAAACAAACTTGAACTAAAAAATAAAAAATAATATTTTAATTGCTTCGAAACAAAAACCATTAAATGACAATCAACGAAATTATCGATACTTATATACCTATTCACAATTTATGATCAGTTATTTTTGGAGTCCGTGCCAACCAAAACAAACAGAATTTGAAAAGAAATGGTAATTTTAAAGATGCTCCCACTGTTTCATCACCGCCACACCGCTGCCTTCGGCCATTCGAAAGTTTATTGCTAAGGCAAGATTAAACTGCCCTTCTTGGCTGGCACCGACTCTAAAAATAACTGATCATAAATTGTGAATAGGTATATAAGTATCGATAATTTCGTTGATTGTCATTTAATGGTTTTTGTTTCGAAGCAATTAAAATATTATTTTTTATCTTTTAGTTTAAGTTTGTTTATGTAGGTTTAATCTTGAAGACGGTTTTTTTTTTTTCTAAAAATTATTTTTATTTGTTATTTAGAACACTAAGTGGTGATGAACTGGATCATTCATGTTCTAAAACATAAACGTACAACAACAAGGAAAATATAAAGAGGAACATTAATATAAAAAAATATTGTAACCTGATCAGCATATGTAATCCAATTTAATATACCTAAACAACTAACCAACCCCTGGGGGTTGCATAATTAGAAAGAAAATATTTGCTTTAGTCATGTGTAAGTGTGTTAATGAAATAAATAATCTTTTTTCATAAATAAAACTACTTCATAATATAAATTCCCCGTCAAAAGTATTGCAAATCCTATAATTTTCGACGTTTTCCTGGTTTTTACCTTAATCCTTACTTGGTTTATATTCATATTAATATTATTTATTAGCCTGAGACATTAAGGATTAGACAGATCTATGTTTTTCCCTGTTAATAACAAACGATGGAATTTTAGGTTATTTTTTCTTCATTCCATGTTTAACATTCGTTTCGTTATTTACAAGTATGCCAAGACTAGTGGAAGCAGCCATTCAACCCAGAGGGGGCGATATGTCTTATTAAATATAAATTAAAAAGTTAAAAGTTAAATTTGTGAAAAACTACATCTACTTAACTACATCATATTCATAGTTGAAGGAAGGTTTAGCAATAAGAAATTTTACATATTTTCTATTAAATTGTTGCTAAAAAGCGATAAATATGAAGCCTGTGCCATTTAAGAGAGGCTATAACGGTACAGTGTTATATACGTTAGATCTAAAAATTAATTATAAAATTGGCTTGATTCAAATAAATTGTTATAAAAAAGATATAAATATTTAGTGTGACGTGTGGATCCTAGGGATATGTAATAATCGAACGATATGTGGTTAGTGGCATTCTACACCAGAGTTTGCAATGGTGAAATTATTAAACCCCTCTGTACCAAATTTTAACTACAAAATCTTCATAGTTCTAGGAAAACTTTAAATTTAAATTCACAACGTTAAGTGGCAGAAGTTTGTCACTCTGTCATTAACTTTTATAGTTAGATAGAAATTAAAATCCAACCAAATGAAATCAATAAAATTATTTTTGCCGCACTAAACATTATTGCCTTATCAAAATATCGATTTCTTATTTTTTTATATTGTGTGTAAATAATGGGCGACCTAACCATAGTTTTTGATGAAGGTTTTAAGAAGACTAATATTTCAATGATTTCAAATTCATTTTAATGTTTCAGGTTTATTTAGTAAATTTTACCATTGGTTGTGAGAAAGAGCAGTAATATTGCCAAAAAATAATATAGCAGAGAATATTAACAACATTATTATTGAAAAAGTAAATTGTGACATAGAGAATATCTCTATTGATAGGGTTGTAAGCACTGATAATGCAGTCCATTATCCGCCAGAGTTTCTTCCTAAAACGCCTCTGTCCATTTAAATTACCAACTCAGATTAGATTTAAGGATTGAATATCCAATAATGCTTTTGAATAAATCATTGCAATAATACCGGGTTACAGCTTTGAGTGAAAATATCTAGAAATATTGCGAGAAAATAATTCTCAACTGCATTATAAGAATTTTATTGTTAAAAAATAAAACTTCTGTTATTATATAACTATATCTATTCGTTATTATATATAGTATATATATATATATATATATATATATTTACCCATAACGTCAAATGCACTTTGGTGATTCGCAACAATAATTGCTTCCTGGTCCTTCTTCAAAGTATCTCCATTCCTCAGTTCCCACTTGATGCCAATAATTTTGGTGAAATGCCTCAGTGCATTCCCTATCATCCTTAAAAAAAAAGTAAAAAAAATAAATAAATAAAAAAATATTGAATCTCTAAATATTAGAAAGATGTATTATGGGAGGACGAATAAACTTTTCCCATTTTCTCCTAAGATATTCTGGGACTCCCACTAGGGTAAATCACTAGTTATGGTCAAAGTTAAGGGACTGAAGATGAAATTACGTTGATACAGTTTGTAATATGACATCTTTGGTTACATATTTAGATTCTCAAAAGTTTATTCTATTGAATGTACAATTGACGATTACTCTAAATCTTCCTTTCAAAGATTTTGTTTACAAAGATCTAATAGTTCCAGTTATGGGCTTGTTGTACCAGTAATGACCATAGCCAAGACAATTTATGGCCATTTAGTAAAATTATCTTTAAACAAGGGTTTTTAATAATTAAAAAATGGCTATTATTCATGAACAAATAGAACAGTAAAAATAATCTAAATACTAATACAATGCGGTTCAACAAAACATTTAATATGTATTTTAAAAAAACCTTATTCACAAACTTTGAAGTTATTTACTAGTTTAGTAAACTATCATGAGATGATACTTGAATATGAATTAAAACAACTTCTTATTTGTGAGTATAATTTATAGCCGCACGTCTTGTTGATTTTTCTAATAGGTTTTTTTTTTTTTTACATAATAACTTTATTCACAACTGTACACAATGGACAACCAGTGAAAGTGAAGTTACATTGAAACAACAGACATGATCAGGCATGAGGGAGTCAGCACCCAGTGGTACGATCTGTAGGCGTGAAACTAAATTATTAGGGATTAAGCTAGGAGATCCCTCATCCACTTCATTTTCAGCTTCCGTTGCGTTATGTCAGGTATCTGTACTGTTGCCATATTATGTATCTGTTCGTTAGTGTGTCCACGTAGTTTTTCATGAAATTGTCGATAAAGTTTATGGATATGTGTCTTAACTGTCGGAATACGTAAGTCTGTATGTAGCGTATCGTTTGACACATAAGGAGGGAAGTCTGTTATCAGTCTTAGGAATTGGGATTGAAATGTTAGTATTTTCTGAATATGTGTTCTTTTGGACGGTCCATAAATTTGCAATGCATACGTCCAGATGGGTTTTAGTGACCGTAAATGTTAAGTTTTTGTTTTAAAGGTAATTTTGAGCGTTTGTGAAGTACTGAGTATAGAAGTCGCAGTCTTAACTGTAACGTCTGTTTTTTTGTCTTGACGTCTGGGCCCCATGTCAGTCTTCTATCAAGCGTAAGTCCTAAGTATGTCACTTTTCAGTTTGATGTAAAGGTTGGTTGTCAATGTAAACAGGCGGGCAGGTCTTGCGTCGTAGTGTTAATGTAATATGAAGGGATCTGTCATAATTAAGTTTTATTTTACATTTCTTACACCAAGTTTGAATCTCGTTGAGGTTGTTCTAATAGGTTGATACAAAAATAATGCAGGTTGTTGGTATTCAGTAAAAACAAGCCACAATTTAACTTCAATAAAATATATTTAATCAAAATAACTTCCATTACAATATATACATTTTTGCCAACGCACAAGTAATGCATTAATCCCAGAAGAGTAAAAAGTAGAGTCCCTGAAATCAACAAACTCTCGAAATGCATTTTCAATGTCTTTTTGGAATTTGAACTGCTTCTCGCGCAGATGTCAAGATGTTAACAAAAATAAAAATCTGTAGGTGAGAGATCGGGTGAGTATGGAGGATGTGGTAAAGTCCCGTTACCCAACTAATGAAGAGGTTTAATTGTCTGCCGTGCGACATGTGGATGGGCGTTGTCGTGAAGAAGGATTGGCCCTTTCCGATTAACTAATACTGGGCACAAACGACGTAGTTTCTGGTTCATCTCATTAATTCCATTACAGTATTTTTCAGCAGTGATAGTTTCTACCGGATTGAGGAACCTGTAATGAATGAGACCTACAGATGACCACTAAACAGTGACCATAATGTTTTTTGGTGTAGGCTTGGCTTTGAAAAATGTTGTGGTTTTTCGGACTTATCCAGCCACTTGAGATGGCGTACGATTGTTGACTGATCCACATCAAGTTGTTCCGCTATTTCTCGAGTAGTTTTGGTAGGGTCAGCTTCAACTATTGCCTTTAACTGGTCGTTGTCAATAGCAGAGGGACGGTCATCACCTTCTTTATTTGAAAGGTCAAAATATCCACTACGGAATTTTAGAAACCATCGCTGCGCTCTAGATTCATTAATGGTACCTGGCCCCCAAACTTCATTAATATTTCGAGCCGTTTGCGGAGCACTTCGACCGAGTTTTAACTCATAAAAGTGAATTTGTCGAAAATCGCTCCTATAACTTATTTCGTCTGGAGGCACTGAATTGACTAAATTAAATGTTAAAAAAAAAAGGATTATATAGGAAAGTAAGCGAGATAAATAGGCTTTAAAATGATGTGTATAACTTAGCAGTGTGTGTTAGTTTTGGGTTATTGTTCGGATCGGCGACACCACTAAACTGGCTTGACCCGCGCTACACCGACCTGTTCGATCCTTACGCTTCACTTCATGTTTACATTTATCGATAGTTCATTCCTATAACCTCACATGTAAACAATCACTTCTAAAGTTTCAACTTGGATTGTGTTGTTTAGTTTGTTATATTGATATTTAGACTTCTTAAATGTAAATAGGTGAAACAGAAGTTAACACACGAGGATTAAGTGTTTTATCAATTCATGTTTTCTTATTTCATCTTATCTTATGTGTAAAAGTGTTACAAAACTTAACAAGATTTATTTGTACATGGATTTGGTGTTTTATATATTTGTATTTGTTGTTTCAATTTCAGTATACATATTTTGTGAATGGAATCTTTGTCATCCATATTACTTTTTGTTTTAAAGTGAGACAGATTGTATAATTAATTCAATAAAACATATCAGTTTATAAATAAATGTGAGAAAGTATATCACAGGTTTTTTATGTTTTCTTATTTCCACTTCCCATGAGAAAATATAGCAGAAATTAACATCATAACTTTCAACTAGGATTCTGTCTTATATTATATAATGGCTTATAACATCAAGAATTGACAATGTGAAAATAATCACAGATTAAGAGGTAAATGACACATTACTATATAATTGTAGAACTATTGGTATAATGTTATAGATTAATGTTTAAAAAAAAAAAATTGGAAGCCTGATGATGGAACATTGTTTCTGAAACATGTAGCTACAAATGTTAAATAAATAGGAGCCGAATAAATACTTTTATATTTATAATTTGTTATTTTCACTTCTCTGACAGAAAGTTCATCAGGAATTAACTTTACTGGTGGTTCAGTAGTATATTAATTGTTGATTAAATTAATATTAATTCAAAATTGATTTAGTGCCTTATATTTCGATATTTTCTCATTTCCACTTCATTATTTCCTTATTTCTCATTTTAATATTAGAAGGTAAACAGAAGTTAATATTACTTTGAACAGGGATTTAGAGTTTCTCAGTAAATGTAGGAGAATAACCTTTCCCCTCTAAAAGCAGCGACTAGAACATCGAAATAAATCGGAACAAGGTTAGAATCGATAAAAGGTATTCTGGGCGCGGGTAGGGGTTGGTGTCGCCATTCCGAACAATTACCTAGTTTTGTTTACAAAATTGGAATTAATAATTAAACGGAAATAAAATCCTGCATTATTTTTGCATCAACATAATACATAAGCAGTAACGGCATAAAATATGGTAATCATCCCAACTAAAAGAAATCGGAATGTGCTTTTTGTAAATTATCTTCTTTCAATATTCCTGTTTTCTTAAGCATCAGTAGCCATCCGAGAATTCCAGAATGTAACTATGTTAAATAGCAATGGTCACTTAAGAGACGTAAGAACAAACATGGCAACTACTAGAAAGGGATGTAGTATTTTTTTTTTTTTTTTTTTTTAATATACTTTTATTGAAAATTACAGCTGTACAGAATATATACATTATATATATTTATTGGCAACGATTATAATAACATGTTAAAGAACTTGAAGAGAACTACTCATCAGTAGCACTTTATTAAAACTTCTACACTAGAAGGTCTCTAGACCATCTTCGATTCAGACGCCTCGGAGGATTATCGGGAATTGAGAGGGAAGAAAGTTGAGAAACTAGTGAATTTGAGTGGTTATGGAGCTTACTATGAAAGGATTGGTATCTGGTTTGGGCTAAATCAACAACATATGGAACATTAAGATCTTTATGGATAAGTATATTGGTGACAAAGTAAGGAGCATTGAGGATTTTACGAAGGGTTTTGGATTGTAAGGATTGAATACGAGATGAATTGGATAGTTTAGTGGAGCCCCTAAGCTCAACCTCGTACGTCCAAATAGGTCTAATCACAGTCATGTATATGAGTCTTTTGTAATTAGTTGGGAGCTTTGAACGTTCGTCTAGTAAATGTTTCTTGTTGATGGGCAGTTTCTTGTCGTTTTAGTCATGTATGTAGATTCCAAGTTAGACGTCTGTCCAAGTGGAGTCCAAGGTAGCGTATCTGTTCAACAGGGATTAGTGGAATATCATTAAAGGATACTGTAGGACAGGAAGTCGTAGGTTTACGACGAAGGGTAAAGGTTATTTGGTGAGATTTTTTTGGATTTATTTTGATTCTCCATTTTTGACACCATTGACCAGGATATGGGATTGGAGTGTTTGGGAGGCAATGAAGGAATCATTGTTTACTGATAACACACACATGTAGTTAATTTTATGGTTTTAATTTTTTAATTTTATGGTTAACTCTGAAAGTTCTATCACTATCATAGGAACGGATAATAAGGAAGTATGTTGAAGGAAGGAATTTGCGGAGCTTGTAAAGTAGTCCTGGGTGGCAGACTCGGTCAAAGGCCTGTTCCACGTCGAGAAAGGCTCCCGTGCAGTACATTCCGCGCTCCAATGCGGAGGAGACAACGTCCACCACACGATGGCATTGCTGGATTGTGGAATATGATGTTCGGAATCCAAGATGTAGTATTTAAGTTTTAAAATGACGTAATCAAATGAAAGAAGACTCTATTTTCTTTTCTTTTTTAGCAGAAACAACGTTTGTAAAACCAAAGAAAATTTAAATGGATAGGGGTGATCATAACTCATATCTCGTATTTTTATACAACGGTTATGGTCAGTTCAAAATTATCGTTAATTAAAATCAGATAGTCCAACATAATGGGGCTTGTATGGAAGCTTGGATTCTAATAAAAAGTTATATAACTCATAAAATAAAAATTTATGAAGCGATTTTACAATATATCCCTAAGAATCCTAACTTTTAAAAACGATATTACTAAAAAAAAGGAGGTATTTAAGGACACTATTTGAGGAAAATATTTTTTAATGGCTACTGGAAAGGGATAGGGGGGAGAGTTTCATCAATTACTGAATCTTAAATCCTTTTCGGAAATATTTCTCCTGCTGATATCACAAATATGACACCAGAGGCACAATTTTCAACAGCCCTATTCAGATATTGGCGTATGCGGATGACGTAGTATTTGCAGCTCGCTCTATGCGATGTTTAAAGGAAGCTTTGCACAAAATGGACAGAGAAGCTAAAAGAATGGGACTGCATGTGAACGAGGATAAATCCAAAATAATGGTATTGAGAAGGAAAAAGCTTGCTCGTCCACAGCGTTTTTATTATATGGAAGGCTACACCCTCGAAACCGTCACAAGTTTCCAATATTTAGGCGCCTGGATAAAACCAACACCTCGATGAAAATGAGGAAATTAAAAGCCGGATAATATCAGCCAACGAACCCTTTTTCTCCATACAAAGCATTATCAAGAGTAGACTCACCAGCCGCGCAACCAAGATAAGACTGTGCAAGACTCGTATGCCTGCGAAACATGGACTATTAATAAGGCAGTAGCCACGAAACTGGACTGTTTCAAAAGGAAAGTACTAAGGCGTACATTTGGACCAATCAATACTAATTGTATGGTGACTTGCCATTGACGGCATTCACAAGAGATCAACGGCTAAATTGGATGGGGCACGTATACCGGATGGGTGAGAACAGAACATGCCGAAAATTGTTTTGGGATAGACCGGATGGAATGAGACCTCGTGGAATACCGAAGAGAAGATGGTTCGATGGCGTCTCCGAGGACTTAAAATTATCTAAGATATATCTAAGGCGAGCAGCTGATAGGAGCGACTGGAGGAAGGCTGTGGAGCAGGCCAAGGACAGCTTCATGGTGTCTGTCGCGCCAATAAAGAAAGAAGATATCACAAATAAATGGATTACACCCTCATTATTGCGAAAATTGTTTTACTCTGCTCATAACTGGTGAGGTGACCATACCTAGTGATTTAACCTAGTGTCATCACTTGAGTCTCGTTGGCCATTTTAACTTAGCTCAGGAACGCATTCATCTTGCGCAGTTCCCGTTGACTACCTCTCAGCGTTCTGCCTGGACTGCCGTTCCTCTTTGCTCATCACTGGGATCCTGGCGGAAATCTGTACCTTCTTCCGGCACAGCCTTTCTGTATAATCGAGGTAGGACATTCTTGGGCGGCTTTGGGGTCTTCTGCCATCAGGAGCTTTACTCTATCGTCCTTAGTGAGTCTCATTGTAGAACAGGGGTTCTCAAACGTTTTTGTACCAAAAGGTTCCCTTTTGTTGGAATGAAATCTTCTCCTCCCCCCCCCCCCCCTTAACAATAAATTGTATGGGCCTAGGAAAAAAACAAAAACAAATAAGTATTACATTGAAAACAAAACATTTATTTATACTGCCATAAGATACAACAATATCAGCTTTCATAAAATACAAAAATTATTAATTAATAAAAGAAAAATAGATTAGGTTGGTTAGTGAGATGGATGGGCTTGCATTTTCTTTACTAGTATGCCTATTCCTGGCTGAGTTTTAGTAAGTGCACAACGCAAGTCACTAGCAATGTCAAGTTTACTCCGATACTTTGTTTTAATTGCCACAAGTGTTGAGAATGCTTTTTCGCACAAATAGGTGCTTGAAAAAGGCAAATATAAACGAAAAACTTACCATGATACACTAGGATACAATTTGAAATTTTTTAAACAAAATGAAGGTTTTTTTCATTTTATCAAAGTTGTACTTGGCAGAGAAATCATGTTTTATTTCCAAAGCATCTTCTTGAAGTGATTCAGGCAGGGAGTCGATGTTGACATGGAATGGCTCAGTTGACATCCTGTAAATACTATCTTCACAAGTGTTTGGGAAGTATTTCTGGAACTCTTCAATCAGGCTCTCCAAATGGTTTGATATTTGGATTTTCAAACTTGATCCTTCATAAATGTCCTTGAACCGTGATTCTTCTGAGATTGACTCTACTTTAGGGAAATTTGAATAATTGCAGGTGTTTGCTGATATTTTACGCCTCCAAAGTTGCAATTTCGCAATATACATCTTGATCGTATTACGATGAGTAACTATATTTAAGCCTGCACCCTGCAGTTTTAGGTTAAGGCTGTTCAACGAGTCAAAGATGTCTGACAAATAACCCAATATTACTTGGGTACAAGGTTTTTAGAAGGCCACGCTCAGTTCATTTCCCTTTTGATGATCCTAGAAGGTGAATACTTCATCTCGAAGCTCAAATAATCTTGCCAACATGTTTCCTTTTGAGAGCCATCGTAGTTTTGTATGAAATAGCAGTGTTTTGTGATCGCTTCCTAAATCTTCACAAAGAGTTTTAAACAGTCGAGTATTCAACGCACTGTTTTTTATGTAATTCACTACATTAATACACAACTTTAAGATAGCATTGAGTTCAATTTAAAAGGGTTTTTGCTGCCAAGACTTGTTGATGTATAAAACAATGTATCCCAGTAACATCAGCATTTTTCTCTCTTACTAATTGCACAAAGCCTGAGCGAGAGCCAAGCATTGAAGGCGCGCCATCCGTACATACACCGATCAGTTTTTGACAAGAGAGTTCATGTTTGTCAAAAAAGTCTGAAACTGCTTTCATATAAATAGCTTTTGTCGTGGTCTCCAACTCTGTTGAAAAGAGTAGCTCGCCTTTCATTCTTTCGTTTTCAATATACCAAACATGAACAATTAACTAAGAACACTGTGCTATGTCTTTTAGAATTTAGAATTTTAGAATGACTACCTAAATTTAATTTAATGCTCAACTTATATCGCGCCCCCCCTGAGATGTCCTAACGCCCCCCAGTTTGGAAACTTATGTTGCAGAACAATATGGCCGAACTATTTGAGTTGTCGGGTCTGGACGAATTCCATGACCGTAAAGAGCTCCAATCCTTCTTCAATCCTCTCATTTTGGATGAAGTTCCTTTTGAAATTCACTTTCCTTTTATGAGGTTCCAGCTCTCTGCATCTTGTAGGAGTACCGATATTCATACCGACTGGAAGATAAGGAGCTTCACATTCACTTTGTTCGCTTCTTTTTTTGGTCGCAGCGCCCCCCATATTTCATTCCTTAGAACTGAATCAGATGCGGACTTGAGGTTCGAAAAATCCGAGGTACATATTTCTATATCGATCCTAGGACTTCTGATGTACGATTCTCAGAGTGATTAAATAATGATTGATAACAGTAAAAAAAAAAAAAAAAAAAAAAAAAAAAAATAATCGCTCCCTTGAGAAATTGTTTCTGATTTTTCTATTTTTACGTGTGCTGAGTTCTAAAGGCGAAAATATTCTATCTAGCATCATTTTTGAGAAACTTTAAGTTATTTTTGAAAAACCTGACATAACGTATTATTTAAAATTTCATTTATATTATTTTCACTCTCATAAACATTTTTTGTCACTTATATATTTAAAAGAGTTCTGAATAAATTTTTTTTTTTTTGAAAACATTTATTTAAAGAAAGTATTACAATCTGCCTCGATGTGGGCAATAAGTAATATGGATGGCTTATGATCCATTCACACAATATTTACAAGAAATAAATACAAAGAAAAGATACAAAATAAAATATAATAAAATAAAATAAGTAAATAATCTCCATATAATATATAATACAATAGAAAAAAAAAAATAATAATAAAAAATAAAATTTAAATTAAAAAAAAAAAATAAATAAATAAAAAAAAAAAAAAAAAAAAAAAAAATTAAACCTTAAAAATACATTTGTACTTTATTTACAATATATACAAATCCGAGGGATCCCCCAACGAGACTTGTTTCTCCACTTATGGAGGGACAAGCCAGGTCCTGAGAGACCCCAGCGCTTCTCTCTCAGCTGCGTTACTGGTGTAGATAATACCAATGTAGGCTGAGTGAGACCGCTATAGCACAGTCACTCTAAGCATGAGTGGAGAAGCTGGCCATTGCCAGGACTCCATGTCGAATTTTATAATAGATCTCGAGGCCACTGCCTTTTTAACCTGCGAGGAAGATTATAGGGGTGAGTGGAGCTAGATAGGGATCGTGCTAGTGGATTAGGATGATGGGAAAGTTTTTGATGGAATTTTGAAAATTTGACAGGTATGGATTGTAGGACAAAAGGTATATTAAGATCGTTATGTAAGGTTTTGTTGGCTGAATAAATAAATATCATTTATGAAGACATTTGTCGTAGGATGAACATTTGAGAAGATATGAAGGCAAGTTTAACAGAAAACGTGAAGTGAAATTGTTTTTCGATAATTTTCACATTATCCAAGTGTATATCACGGAAATGGTATAGAATATGAAAAATATGTATATAAGAATAGTTGTGGAGAATAATTAATATTCATTTAGTAAATAATCATGTTTTCTATACGACGCACAGTGCTTCGTCAATGGACAAAATCAAAAATCTAAGTATTTTTAATCGAGCTGTTTACCTTTTGATATTCTTAAATATACCTTAGACAACTGTTTAGTAAGGTTATTTTATTGCTTACATATTCTTTTAAGTCAACACAATCGAAAAACTTCAGGAGTATTTTCGTTTTGCGATTTATATCATTTATAGCCGCAAATTATATTTTGTTCCAGTCACATCTCATTGGATAAAAAATAACTATTATTAACGATGCAATATACAGTTCAATGTATCTATTGTAAAATATACTACTTTAATTGGTAAGCTGAGCCCTTATAATATTCATTCCATGCGTATAAAGTTTCGTTGGCCAGTTTGAAAATTATTCAAACTTTGAAGAGGCTTTTAAAAAAATCCTCAAATATCCTTTTGTAGTTTTTACATATTCTTGTTGCTTGGTATATAGACTTTAATTTGCCATGAATTTTAAATGCGCCTGCCTGCGCCGGGACTGTTTTATTTTTTTTTTTTTGTAGAGAAAGCTAAAATTAGGCCAATGGCTAGTTTGCTGAAATATGTTTCTCCCCCTCCCAAAAAAAAAATCAGATCAAATAGCTATAGCCACTTATAAACTACATTTGTTTAAAGACGAGGAAGAGTTTAACCACCTATTGGAGATAGAAACATCTACAATTAGTCGGTTATTTTGCTTCAAATTCAATTAAAAATCGAATGAGGTCGAAAGGAGTCATAATATATTTCGTCAGGGATATGCCTCTTGACATCAGCAGGAATTGCGATTCCAACTATTCCCGGACCAGTGTAGTCAAACCAGGACAAAGCCGAACACGCGGAAGAACGGAAACCCTTTTTTGAAGAATCCTTCAATAAAACCAGAAAAAAAAGGCGAGTAAAGGATTTTGTTTTGAACACTTCATCTGTTGAATTACGTTTTACTGCAGAGATGTCTGGACAATCTTTGGTTGAAGAATGAAATCGATAAGTCCTTTTCCAGCTCTAGCTTTATGCATGGATTTATGTATTCCCGATATAAAATACGTTATGGTTTGCATAAGGACTGCTTTCCTAGCTTCTACTCATTAAATTTTACGATAAATTCCCTACTTTCTAATAATATTATCGCTGGTGAAGTTAGCGCTTAGATAAATTTACAAAAACTCCAGCAACTAACAGTAAAGAACGTATTAAAAATTGCAAGATTGGAGAAGAATAATGAGTTCAAACTTAAATGTAAATGGGGATTCGATAACAGTTTAGGTCATAACCATTAAAAACAAATGCTTAAAAATGCATCAAGCACTGATGAATATCTTTTTTTAATGGCTATGGTGGTTCTGAAATTGATAGAATTGAGAAATGGTAATGTTGCTTGAAGGTAAATCTGCGTTCATCGTCGACCATATATATTGCAAACCCATAAAATGAATTTTCAAAAAAGGAATTGGAGATCTAATGCTTGACGAGAAAAAACAATGAAAGATAAAATTTGCCACCTCCAAACCTTCGAAATTAAATTTGAAAGCGGTAAAATTTACACGGTTAGTTTTGAAATGTTCACAATGCTGGATGTTAGTGTTAATAAAAGCAATAAAAATAGAAGCAACATTTTATCTGGAACAAACGCCATGTATATGTGTTTCATTTGTAAGGCTACCTACCCCAAGCGAAACGAACATTGAAAACTGTCTATCTGATGATGAGCAATATCGCCTATAACCTGAGCAATAATATAAGATAGTATGGGCTGATCTGAATAGGTGCCTACTGTTGAAATAAATAAATATTAGAAAAAATAAGAATTTTACTTTAATAAAAAATAAATAAAATTAAATTTAAAAAAACAAAAAAAAAAAATTTACTACTTATCTTTTTCATTAACTCAAACACATCCTAATGTAGCTCGAAACGCAACATTTACGCTAGTATTAAAAAATTGCAACAAGTATTTCATTTTGCTACAATAGGAAAAAAAAACTTGTTTTTTTTTTTTACAATTATCTTGCCATAACTTTTTATAGGTGCATTTTCGGACCCATGTTTATAGGAAAGTTTTTGTTCAGCGTGTTATTTTCTATAAGATTTTAAGGGTTTGCGAATTTTGTCCACCCTCACTCTATGTTCGAAGCACTGTGCGACGCACTGTTTTCGAGATATGAGCGCAAAAGGAAAAAAAAGTACCTTTCACGCTCCCCCCATCCCCATTCCTGTGCCCAGAACCGAAAACTCCAGGACTTTTATGTAAGATTACTTTCTAACTACCCAAAACATGTTGCTGAAGAAAAACCTTGTATTACAGAAAATGCACTCTATAATGCTTTACTGATTGGAGTATATATGATAAAAGCAGTTGTTCAACAATATCATTTATGCAAGAAGGCCTAATACTTATGCTCTCCATTTTTTTTTTCATTTTGTACCTAATACTTATAAAAGTTTCAAAATCAAAATCGGTTTTTAATTGTGTTTTACTCGACTCAAAAGGCAAGAACTTAACAGACGCTTCAGCCAATTGTATAGACTACTAAATAGGACATCTCATATTTCCATTGAAAACAAAGTTCTCATATACAAAACCATCACTAAACCTATTTGGACTTATGGACTTGAACTGCTGGGGACAGCAAAAAAGTCGAACATCAAACGCATTCAATCCTTCCAATCCAAAATCCTCCGAACTATAGTAAATGCTCCTTACTATGTTTCCAACAAACCCTACCTAACGATCCCAATATACAATACGTCCTCGAACTTATTCCCCTTAAATTCTCAAAATTCCATCGCTACTTTCATCCTAACCCACATGCTCAATCATTATCCACTTTCGCACACCTTGATAATCCCCCTCGCAGACTAAAACCCCGAGAGCTTTTGTAAAATTACTTATATTGGAGTTCTGGCAATGGCCAGCTTCTCTACTCATGCCCTGAGTGAATGTTATAGCGCTCTCACTTAGCCTCCACTGGGTATTTTTACACCAGCGACGCAGCTGAGAGAGAAGAGCTGGGATCTCTCTGTGCCTGGCTTATCCCTTCATAAGTGGAGGGATCCCTCTGGTGGGGGGGATCCCTAGGATAAGAGTAAATTGTAAATAGAGTATTTTTACCTTTGTTTTATATTTTATTATTAGTATTATTTACTTTTTAGTATTTCTTTTTAATTTTCTTTTCTTGAGTTTTACTATTTCATTTTGTATATAGTATGTTTTATATTGTTTATGGATAGCATAGTTGTTTGTTTTGTTTTTTCTTTTCTTCTTTTCTTTCATTAGGGGAAGGTGCTGTACCTAAAGCACAGTTGTACCAGTGGACATTTGTAATTAAGAGAGAGTGAGAGGAGGGAAATTGAAATTGTTAGATTGGTAGTGCTGCAAGCATCTGTCTGAAGTTGTGCGTGTGTTTTCAAAATTGTCAGATCAACAGTTTAGTAGAAATTATTATTTTAAAGTTTTTTTCTTACAAATCCTGACCAATCCAACCGGTGATTTTAGTTTTTCTAAGACCTACACTTAGAAATTTTCTAGGCAGTAATATTTCATTGGGTTGTCAGATAAATATATTATGAATTCATATGTTTTCATATCAGTTATCTCTTACGGGGTTTGTGAAACAGAGCTTTTCGCACAACATGGCGTTCAGTTGTGACTGTGGGCACCATTGCCAGCTGAATCTGTGGACAGATGGTTAAAGTGTCCACAGGTACAGCAGATTTTTCTCTTTGTTTATTAATTCATTATTTAAGTTTGTAAGCATTCCGCGTGACATAAAATTCCTAAATCTGGATACCTACTACCAGGTATGCAAGTTTAAAATGTCGTTTTAATTCCAATAGAATGCGCTCTTAGCCTATTGAAGGATTTGCTTATCTCTAAACGCTATTTTGTTTGTTAGTCATTTGTTTACAAAAGTCAGTTGTTTTTAAGTCGTTTACGTGGACGTATCATACCTTTCTTTGGTGTTAAAAATGTCTAATTTTAAGCCAAATAAAGAGCATTTGCGGCATGTCATGATTTTCTTATTTAATCAAAAGAAAAAGGCATCTGAATGTCATCGAATTCTTGTTGAGACTTATGGCGATGTTGCTCCAACCGTCAGGACATGTGAACGTTGGTTTCAAAGTTTCAAACGTGGTGATTTTGATGTTACTGATCAAAAACGAGAAAATCGACCGAAAAAGTTTGAGGACTTCGAATTGCAATCTTTATTAGACGAAGACAATACCCAAACCCAACAAATGATGGCAGAACAGTTGAATGTCACTAGGCAAGCCATTTCCGATCGCCTGAGAGCTATGGGAAAGATTCAAAAGGTTGGAAAATGGGTTCCACATGAATTGGACGAACGACAGATAGAAAAACGAAAAACTGTGTGCGAAATGCTGCTTTTACGCCACGAAAGAAAGGGTTTTTTTTATCGAGTTGTAACTGGCGATGAAAAATGGATTTATTTTCAGAATCCCAAACGAAAAAAATCATGGGTAACGCCAGGACAACCATCCACATCGAGTGCAAGACCGGATCGTTTTGGGAAGAAGACAATGCTGTGTGTGGTGGGATCAGAAGGGAGTATTCTACTACGAGCTTCTCAAACCCGGCGAAACAGTCAATACCGAGCGCTACCGACAACAAATGATCAATTTGAGTCACGCATTGATCGAAAAAACGCCCAGAATGGGCTCACAGGCACGCCAAAGTCATTCTTCGGCATGATAACGCTCCTGCACATTCAGCCAGATTGACTAAGGAAACGATTTCTTCGCTTGGTTGGGAACTCCTACCCCCACCCGCCGTATTCCCCTGACCTGGCGCCTTCTGATTATCACCTCTTCTCATCGATGGGACACTCATTGGCGGAGCAACACTTCAACAATTTCGAAAACGTACGAAAATGGCTCGATGAATGGATTTCAAATAAAGATGAAGCATTCTTTTGGAATGGTAACCATATATTGCCCGAGAGATGGGCAAAATGTGTAGAAAGCGAGGGTCAGTACTTTGAATAAAATATATTATACTTTTTTTTAAATTACTGTGTATTTATTTTAATAAATAAACGACATTTTAAACTTGCATACCTGGTATTCGTATAACCTTTTTCTTTAAGAGGAGAAAACTCGCCTCTCAGTATTTATAACAAACTATTCAACTAGTGAAAATAGTGATTTCACTAATGTGATCCATCAAGCGAAGATTGTAATTTTTTGGATGAATTAATGAACGATTATGAACAAGATAAAGAAATTGAAGATGAAGAAATATATGTTGGTAGCTATTTTTTGTGTTGTAAAACATTTTATAGCTTTGATCAAAAGAAAAGTAGACTTGGTCACGTTCAACATTTGCTACTTGAAGAAAAGTTCATCGAATGATAGAGCCCCAAAATTTATTCTTCCGGACATCGCTACTGATTATGAAATTGAAATTAGAGCTATCCAACGAAAATTACCAACGCTATATTTTATAACTGGCACTGGGAGATTATGTAAACAATTACATTTTCCTTCATCTTTTCATGGAACGATCTCTAATTATTCGTTTTTTTCCATAAAAAAAAGTCTGTAACACTCGTTAATAATAATTATAGGTACATAAAAGATTTATTTTTGTTAAAAGGATTAAAAATAATTTAAGTTTCCATTTACTTTCATACGCTAAATTTATTGTTGTCACCTTTATAGTCGGCCTTCTAGTTTAATAATCTAGTTGACTTTTCTTGTTTAAATATTCCATTTTGTTTAAAACATTTTATAAAAAATTATTGCTGATTTGTTTCTCCGAATATCATTTCAATTATCCCTATAAATCTATGAAGAAATTAATGTCCATTGGTACAACCACTAGTGTCCAGAGGTGCAAAGGGGGGAGGTGCCTATGGACACTAATCAGTAAGTTACAAAACATTAATTTCTGTAAAAATAAAATTACTAATATTTCATTTTATTCTTATTTTTTTCTTCTCATTGTACATAATGTGTGAATGTAATCATACGCCATCTATATTACTTATTACCCACATTTGTGGCAGATTGTAAAATTTACTCATTAAATGATAAAAAAAAATGCCTGAAATTTCGAAAAACACCCCATTTCTCGACATAAAACACATATTTGACAAAAATTGGTGCCTGATTGAGATTATCTGACTTCGGATTCGTGTTCAGCACGCTTCAAAAGATAATAAAACAACTTTTTTGTTGAAGGGAGTATTTTGATGCAGAACAGTGTAATATTTGCATCATTATTTCAAATACCTAATACATATTAAAATAAAATTACACATAGTATTGGAAATTTATTAAACTTACCTCATATTGTCTATACTCCTTGGTCTCATCATAATTATGGGAGCCAATAACGTCGGACCGATCGCCATTACTAATATGTAGCAGATATAGCAGGAATAATAGCGCAGCTTCATGTTGGGAACTAGTGGTAACAAGATCACAATTATTACGCAGATCGTTAAGAAAATTTTGAACCACAATACATCGTAGAATGTTGGCATCACTGGAAAAAAATTAAATTTAATTATGATACCGTATATTAAATTTAAAATGGTTTCAATGGTAAATTTATTTAGGAATTCTAATATTAACCCTGGAATACTAATCCTCAATTTAGGTACCTTATTACTAAAACTTCGTCATTGTGAAGAGCAGTACCTCAAAATCAATTAAGAGGGTTGGTTGTAAAGGAAACAAGAAGAACAAATAATTATCAGTTTAACATTTTTATTGATGTAATATTAAAAACATGCACATTTTGTTCCGAATATTATAAAAATGAACATATAAATAAATTCTTATTCGGGCAACATCAATACTCTGCGTTTTTCCAGATCTACGAAGTTAGACGTTTTCCATTTCTTTCCGTTTTTCCCTCTAATTCTTCAAGGCCTGTGTGAAGCACATATTTACTTGAACCTCTCTTTTGTACTTGCGAGCAGCTCTTATCTTCATCAAGTGGTGTTCTTGGAGACTTTCGCTTTCTCTTCTTTTCAGAATCTTGTTTTGTTTTTTTTTCTCTCTGGTTTCAATTTCCTTGATTAATTCAGCACCTTCCTGGGTTTCATGGCAATCTGAATCAGATTCTGTGGAATAATCGGGATCAGAAGACAATTGGTCTATTTCCATTTCACTTTCAAAATCAGACTCTTCTGAGACGATTCCTTCCTTCATTTCCCGCATCACTTTCAAAACCTCTTCTGGGGTAAAATCAATACAGGAGAATTTTCAATACACGGATTGTCTATGTTTAGTAAAATCTTTGGTTTCATTGTGTATTGGTTGTGGATGCGCATTACACAATTGTGTCGTCTAGTTGCAAAACCGGCCAACTCCTCAATTTTGAGAAATACGTTTTTTCTGTTTTCTGAGTCCTAAGATACATTTTCCATCTATTGGAAACAAGAAACCTCGCTAAAACCCGTGAAATCCTTGTTAAACCTGCATTTGAAAAGTGTGCTGCAAAACCGGCCAAATCCTTCCGTGAGTGAGTTTCAAAAACCGGCCATCTCCACATCCGCTAGATCGTGGTGTTGTTCCAGATCAAGAAGGCCTCTTATCAGGCAACTACCAGTCTGCTCCTACTTTTCCTGTAGTTAACGTTTATGCCTTTATCGTTTCGTGCACTTTTCATTCGATCTTTATAGAGAAGTTTGTAGAAAAAGTTCCAGCTAATTTAGCAAAAAAAAGACAAAGAGATCATGCAACATGAAGAAGAAAAACAACCCTTCAGATCGGGTTTTTACACAAATTGAAAAGAAGTTAAAGAAAATCGAGACTCTCGTTCAACCTTCAGAGCATTACGGCATTCTCACGGAAAGTGGAGCTGTTCAAGCCAGGAAGATACTACACAAATCTTGATTGGAAGAGTCCCCGTAACCCACTCCACTATGGAACTTCAAAGTCACCCCAAAGAAAAGATTCTTCAGAACCAAACAACATAATAAGGTGCAAGTTCAAGGGGAAGTTTTCTACAGACCGTTTGATTTTTTACTGCATCGTCGTAGCATCAGCTGCTGAAGAAGGAGGAAGCAGAGAAGTATATGAGAGGGATGAAGAATAATATCAGGAAGAAATGTGTATGCCAGTTGAAGACAATAATACCGCAAGAGTATATGTTTCTGAATTTTTATATTTTTCTAAATTACTTCTTTACTTATTTTTCTACTAAATTACTTAATTACTTGTTTACTTATTTACTCATTACTTATTACTTATTTTTCGAAATTTTTTGGAAATTCTTCTTCTTCTTCTTTCAGCACAACAGACAACATATAGCGGCCCCTGGCTTTTTCAACTTCTGCCTTCTATTTCTCTCCGTCCATTTTCGGAACTTATTACTTTAAAATTAATTCTTGCCAGTTTTCCCGTCTAGATATTTGAGTTACACTCCACTATTTCAGAGATTAATTTTTTTCAAATAATATTCACTTATTGAAGAAAGTTTTGTTCATTTGCATCCCAAAAAGCCAAATATTTTCATTAAATTTAGTGATTTTTAAGTTCTAATTCATTGCAAAACCGGCCAACTCCAAAATGAGTTGCAAAAATGGCCAAATCCAAAATAAAAATTGAGTAACTCACCCCCTCCACTCACCCCCTCCACTTGCCCCTTCCATTTCAAAAAGTGCTTTCAAACACACTACCCTTGTCCCACTAAAAACCGAAGAGATTTTCTTCCTACTTCGTTTTGGCGTAATATAACAGAAAATTAGCTCTCCTGAAAAATTTTGTTTTTTGGAGATGGCCGGTTTTGCAACTAGACATTGCAATTTGCTAGACACAATTGATAGAATGTAGGTGTAGCAAAATTTAAAAAAAATTTAGTTAATCAAAAAATACGATAATTTTTTACAAATAGCTAAGAAAACAATAATATGTTTAAATTTTGTATTTATATCAAGCTATAAAGTATAAATCAGTTAGCTAGTAAAAAAATATATTAAAAAGTTGAAGTTCTATTACCAGATCGCTAAAATAAATTAGATTAGTTATTTATAAAAATGATTTTAAATTGGAATTAAAATAATAATAAAATGTGTGTACTAATTGTGAAAAAGTTAATTAATAATAATTATTTAACTTGTATTGCTAAACCTTCGCACAGATGCATTGTTACTAAACCTTAGTCGAAATGGCGAACACATTTTACATGTAATACTAAAGCTTCGTCGAACAGACGATGTATGTTTTATTTAACCCTTCAGTGCTCACGTCGGGTCAATGTGACCCGGCAAGATTTTTTTCCGAAAAATGACGAGCTTTTTCGCCTTTTTGAAGGCTCTAATTACTTCCTAATCCTCTATTAATCACCCCACTTTCATTTAGTAGTGTTTTGGGTTCCATACCATTCACACGCTCTTGGAAATCAACATTTTGACCTGACGTGAGTACATATGTAATTATTTTTTCATTTACTGAATTTTTTATTTCCTATTTTTATTTATATCTGCCAGTTTCTGGAATATGGAACGAATTATTTTTACTACTGACGAAGGGATAAGGGAGGAGTTGGAATAGTGAGGAACCTCTTGATGAGTATCTTGAATCCGATGATTGAGCCGAGGAAGACATCGACAATAAGGAGAAAAGCGACCACGACACGGACTCAGATATAGAAATAGAGCCTAGAGAAGATTTCGTAAAGTACTTCAAATCCAAAGACGGAAAAACCAAATGGGCAAAACTCTGCAAACTGTTTCCACGAGAACTCGCCAGTCAACTTTAGTTACAAGGCTTCCAGGTTCACGGCCTAATTTTCAATCTACTGACAATAAACATGAAGCCTTTTCGTTCTTTTTTTTTCTTTCTTTTTTACCGCAATAACATCGTGATAATTTCTTAGTTTGTTAGTATAAAAAGTCATTTCGAAGTACATATTTAGTTTCTCACATAGAAGGAAAGTGCAATTTTTTTCTGGTATTTTTTACATTTTTCCTATAAATATTAAGTATTTTAATTATTTTTATAATTCCTGACTGTGTTTATTATTTCTAAAACATAATATTTTGCAATGATTGGGGCAATTTTTAAATAAATATGATAATTTGAAGTTGTCAGTTTTATGGAACCCATGGATTTACACAGATTTTTAAAATATTAAAAAGAATGTGATTTTGGAATTTTTCTTTTTTACCATTTTTTTTTTTTAATTCAATGAACAAAGGTTTCTCCTAACTAAAAACGAAATTTCCTGATATATTTGACATGATAAATACTTTCAAAAATTATTATAAATTCTCGGGTCATACTGACCCGAGGTGAGCATTGCTGTCCCAGAGAACAAGGTGAGTACACAAGGGTTAAAATCCTAATAGTTCAGCGGTCCTTGCTTCTACTTGGTTCAAAGGGCACTGAGCTGGGGAAAGCACTGCTATAACCTCAGCCTCTTAACTTTACCCACAAAGGTAATACCAACAATTTTTTGGCACAGGTAGTCGAATCGACGAAGGTTTAGTATTCCAGGGTTAAAAGGATAAATAAAGAAAAATGGCCACCTTGAGCCTTTCAGCTAAATAAAGAATAACATGGAACATATGTTTTAGGGGTTGTCCTAATAACCGACGATCCTCATATGTTTTATATATTTTTTCCGCTTACCTGTGATTCAGTTTTCTGTAGGAGATAAAGTTTATAATTAAATAGCTTAATCCTGCTTAACCTCTATGCACTTACGTTCTTTATTTTTGTTCCGGTTACTTGTATGATTTTATATTATTTATTTATTTTTTTAACAGGGCGTATAAAAAAAAAAAAAAAAAAAAATGACTGTTTTATCAAATTCCAGAGTTCAAAAGTCTGTAAATATCTTAATGAAGAAGAAGAAGAAAATGAACTTTATTCTGAGACTAATTGTCCCCTAAGAATAACATATGATTACAGTACATAGGACAATCATCTGGCTTTGATAATTATGTAATTATAATAAATAATAACAATAGATAATAATAAAAACTGATAAATAATTAAATTATGTGTTACAAAATAACTGAGACATCTTGTAAAAGGATACATCTTATGTATACTATTATAATGTATATTACATAAATATTTATGTTTTACATTAGCTCGGCAGATTGAAAATGAATGAGGTAAAGGAATAAATGATGTTGAAAGGAAGTAAGAGTGGATATTTTTCGAATTGTGATGGGCAATGAATTCCATAACGAAGAAGCACGGATAATAAAGGATTTCTTGAAGGATGCAGTTCGATGCGGAGGAGTGTACAGGTTGATGGGTTAGGTTCTAGTATTTAAGAGGTGAATGGAGGAGCGCAGAGCAAGGAGGTCATGGATATAGGTGGGTTTTTTGGTTTTCAAGGTTTGAAATATGAGAGCACCCAGGAAGTATTGACGTCGAAAACCGGGGTACAGCCACCCAATTTCAGAATACTTGTGAGATATGTGAGAACGTCTGGGGATCCCGAAAATAAATCTAATAAAACAGTTCATTACTCTTTTACATCTCATCTCGAGCTCATCAGAGAGTCCTCCATATACTATGCATCCGTAGTTAGGAAAAATGAGTGATGATACTAAAAGTTTTCGAGTACTTAATGGTAATGAATCACGGTAATCAAAAACGGTTGACTCAAGAAGAATATGTTAGAAATAAACATAAAAGCTAATTAAATTTCCTATAAAATTGATAATAGATAAATTTGTCGTAGTTCTAACCGTTTACGAGATATTCGTTATTAAAAATCGATAATTTTAGAAATGAACAAAATGTTTACCTCACTTTTTGTTAAACACTTTCTCCAAATACCAGACACGTATATATGAAATCAAATCAAATTTAAAGCTCTACAATTTTGATTCTGGCGTTTTTTCTGAGAAACGATTGTGGAAGGTACTAGAAATAAAAGTTTGACAACAAGTGAGGTGAGATTTGTTTTTCCCGAAAATCACCGATTTTCAATAACGTATATCTCGTAAACGGTTAGAATTACGACAAATTTATATATTATCAATTTTATAGGAAATTTAATTAGCTTTTATGTTTATTTCCAACATATTCTTCTAGAGTCAACCGTTTTCGAGTTATTATCGAAAAAAACAAAAAAAATTGAACTTCTCCCCTCCCCCCACCGTTAGCTCACTGGGGCGGGGACTTTTAGTATGTTTACCTTCTAACTACTCCTAACAAAGCGGTGAAGTCAAACATTATCGCATATTCCATGCACTCTACAATGTGTTTATTGACTGGACTAACAATGGAATCACCATCTTAATTTAAATTAAAAATTAACAATGGAATAGGAAGAGAACTCTTAAATTATCTTTAAAAAAAAAAAAAAAAAAACAAACAACGAAAAACTAACTTGTTGATATATTTTGCTATTTAGTTATCAATTTATATAGATGTAAGGATAGACTAACTTTTTTTTTTTTTTTTAATTAATTAAATTTTTTTGACATTTACAACTGTTTACAATATCTAAATATGTAAATAAGCAAATGTGCGGTAAAATTATTACAATGACATGTCAGCGTGTGAAGAATTACTCACTGGTCACTGGTCTCTAGGCCATCTTTATTTCAGATGCCTCAGAGGCTTATCGGGAATGGAGTGGGAAGCAAGCTGAGAAATCCACTAGTTTAAATAAATACTGATATTCGTTACACAGCAGGAATGTTTCATGTTTTATTAATTTTTTACTATGGAACCTCAAGCTACTAAGATCTCTTTTTCTCATTTTCATGTATAAATTCACATTGGTGTAGGAGCATTCACATTGTCCTGTTTTTTTTTTTTTTCATTTATTGATATTTACAACTGTACAAAATAATATACAAGTAAATGTGTTGATAGTGAATACAATGGCATGTAAATAACTCGTGAAGAACTACTCACTCGTAGCACTTCAATAGAATCTACTCTAAAAGGTCTCTAGGCCATCTTCTTATCAGACGCCTCGGAGGATTATCAGGGATGGAAGAGGAAGCAAGTTGGGAGACTAGTGAATTGGAGTGGTTATGGTGCCTACTATGGAAGGATAGGTATCTGGTTTGTGCTAAATCAGAAACATATGGAACATTAAGATTTTTATGGATAAGTTTATTGGTCACATAGTAAGGAGCATTGAGGATTTTTCGAAGGATTTTGTATTGTAAGGATTGGATACGACATGAATTAGATGGTTTAGTAGAGCCTCAAAGCTCAACTCCGTACGTCGAAATAGGTCTAATCACAGTCATGTAAATGAGTCTTTTGTAATTAATTGGGAGCTTTGAACGTTTGTCTAGTAAATGTTGAAGTAGTCTGTAACGACGGGCAGTTTCTTGTCGTTTTAGTCTTGTATGTGGATTCCAAGTTAGACGTTTGTCCAAGTGGAGTCCTAGGAAGCGGATCTGTAGGATTAGTGGAATTGTTTTTTTAAATTAAATTTTATAGACATTAACAACTGTTTACAATATCTAAATATGTGCAATAAGTCAATGTGCGGTAAAATTATTACAATTACATGTCAAGGTGTGAATAACTACTCACTAGTAGCACTTTAATAAAAGTTTATATTAGGTCTCTCGGCCATCTTTTTTTCAGATGCATCGGAGGGTTATATAGCAATATAGGGGAATTATTAGTATCTTATAATTTACGGCAACGAATTATTATTTTACCTCAAAGATAAATATTAAAAATAAGATTATCTCACTTTTTGTTAATGGTGTATTTTCCAACTCAATAGCTTCTATGACCGTCTTTACACTACGCACGTACATTGGAAAGAAAAAATCACTTTTAAATTAATATCAATAAATTCAATGTCGTCGCAACGCAGATAACACTCGCTTTAAAAATGAAAGAACAAATTTTTGCGTCGAGTCTTCTGTTTACACTGATAACGTGGGATGGCATGTCCAAGGAGCAAAAGGTAGTTTCCTTTTACGTTATCTGTTATTCTAACAACCACTCAAAGTGGTGGGATAAGTACATATAGGAATAAGCAGATAGAGAAGTCGATATCAAAATTTTTCAATTACAAAAAATCGATTAAAAATAAATTGCTATTACTTAAAATAATCGATATTACAGCTAAAAAAAAGAGGAAAAAAAATTGATGATACACCCTACAGGGGTCTATAATGATACAATTTAATTTAAGTTTAAATTTAATTTTTTATTTTACAGCTGACATCCCAACTCATCCTACCACTGTCCTCACCACTTACGCTAACACATGTGTACTATCAGTAAACAATGATCCCTTTATTGCCTCTCAAACACTCCAATCCCATACCCTAAACCTTCAAGAATGGTGTCAAAAATGGAGAATCAAAATAAATCCAAACAAATCCCATCAAATAAATCCCTTCGTCGTAAACCTACGACATCCTGCCCTACAGTATCCTTTAATGATATTCCACTAATCCCTGTTGAACAGATCCGCTACCTAGGACTCCACTTGGTCAAACGTCTAACTTGGAATCCACATACAAGACTAAAACGACAAGAAACTGCCCGTCGTTACTGACTACTTTAACATTTACTAGACAAACGTTCAAAGCTCCCATTTAATTACAAAAGACTAATATACATGAGTGTGATTAGACCTATTTGGACGTATGGAGTTGAGCTTTGGGGCTCCGCTAAACCATACAGTTCATTTCGTATCCAATCCTTACAATCCAAAATCTTTCGGAAAATCCTCAATGCTCCTTACATTGTCACCAATAAACTTATCCATAAAGATCTTAATGTTCCATATGTTGCTGTAGGTACCTATCCTTTCATAGTAAACTCCATAACCACTCAAATCCACTAGTTTCTCAGCTTGCTTCCCACTCCATTGCCGATAAGCCTCCGAGGCATCTAAAAAAAAGATTGCCTAGAGACATTTTAGTGTAGAATTTTATCTTCAACATTTATTAGACAAACGTTCAAAGTTGCCAATTAATAACAAAAGACTCATATAAATGACTAGTGGCATGCGGGTTTGCAAAAATGTATAAATTGTAATGGAAGTTATTTTGATTAAATATATCCTATTGTATTTAAATTGTGGCTTGTTTTTACTGAATACCAAAAACCTGCATTATGTTTTCATCAACCTAATATTACGTCAGCATTGTCAGCCATTGTCCTTATAAGATTTAAATTTGCATTTTAGGGTTGAGAAAGGAAAATTGACCTCAGTAAACAAGGAAAAACAACAATATTTACGAGTTAGAAGTATTTATGGTAATTTTCTTGAGCGTTGAGTCACACCGATGTGTACAAATACATATTTTTTTACAAAAAAAAAAAAAAAAAAAAAAAATGCCCCTTCGAAGGTGTTAGCTAAAGAAAGAATAACATGAAACCTGTTTTAAGGATTGCTATCTTGACTATAAATGATAGTCATATCTTTGGTGAGATTGTCAAGCCTGGCAGATGACCTTAGGATTTTTTAAAGGGAGTAAAAAATCCTTAGCTATGCCGTCCTTCGGAAGGGATGTAAAATAGGGGTCCCGAGCCTGTGCGATGTCAGGTACTCGTTAAAGAGTCCTATCCTAATTATACCTGGATTGGCAAAATTTAGGACTCCCACCATAGCATCGTCCGATTAGCCATATCAGCATAAAGTGACGTTAAACGAAATAAACAAACTAATGTAATTTTGTTCAATCAGAATGTGTTTCCCGGTACCTTCTTTGGGTGAGGGGACGTGCCATTTGTTAAGTTTACTACGGTCTTCCGCGAATTCAAGTCGGTGTAACAATCGCTTTAGAGTCCGTGGGACACACATAGTTTGTGCAACATTTTCAATTTTTCAATTTCAATATGTCCAGGAATCCAGAATACATTATAACTACTGATCCTAACTATGAGAAGACCCTACTAGAATGGCTTGAGGAATATGACAGAGATTTCAGATCAAGAGGGTGATTCTGAAAGCAAAGTTTCAACCGCAAATGCTGTCACAAGTGGTCACGACTTTCTCTATTAGTCAATAAGTTTTACCTAGAAATCATAGAAAGTATTGTTTTATTTGTGATCCAAAAAAACAATATGCTTGCAACGTTCTAATAAACTGTATGTTCAATGCATTAAAAATCTAGATGGGTTCTAAAATGATGTTTTTTTTAAGGACATTTCTACTAATGTAAATTTTTTCCATATGAAATTTAGAAGTTAACATATGCTGATTTATTACTGTTCAGAGTCTATAAGTACTTTACAACTGTACTGTGAAGTTGCAAGTGTTCTGTTATAAGGACACTGTTTTACAGATCTGCCAGGATCTGACAATTTTTTGAGGCCGAAGGACATCCTTGGCCACTCTCTCCTTCCACGATTAGAATTAGCTTTTTCGTCCTTAAGGATGCTGTTTTAAGATGGCGGAATTTTATTAGTTTTTCTTCCTTAAGGATGCTGTTTTAAGATGGCGGAATTTTATTAGTTTTTCGTCCATAAGGATGCTGTTTTAACGGTTTTAAGTTATCCGAAGGATAACTTCCGCCATTGTTAACCTCCAGGATTCTGTTTTTAAATATTTGACGATTTTAAGATGGCGAACTTCTTCGGCGGTGGGGGTTCGTTTTTCAACGCTAACGACCCCTTCCCGTTTACTCTTTTTGCTAAAAAAGTACGAAATAGAAGAGTGGCGGTGGGGGTTCGGGCGGGATTAAGAGATGGCTTCTGCAGTAAGGACACTGTTTTACAGATTTGCCAGGATGTGATGATTTTTTGAGGCCGAAGGACATCCTTGGCCACTCTTTCCTTTCACAATTAGAATTAGCTTTTTTGTCCTTAAGGATGCTGTTTTAACGGTTTTTAAGTTATCCGAAGTATAACTTCTGCCATTGTTGTCCTCCAGGATACTGTTTTAAAATATTTAACGGTTTTAAGATGGCGGAAGGATATTCGAACTTTGTTAACGCATTCTACGGGAGGCTGGAGATTTGAGCTTTAGTATTGGAGATTTTGAAATCTAAAAGTACTTTACTGTACTTGTACTTGGAAGATTTTAAGTACAAGTACTGTAGTTGGTAAAAGTACTTGTGAACTGGCAAGTACAAGTACAGATGTAGTTGCAACTACTTTTTAATTACTGTAATTTTACTTGTGTTATTGTACTTTATATACTTTTTGCCCAACTCTGGTTCAGACCTTAGGAAATAAGTTTTTCACTAGTTTTTATATTTTTGGCTCCTTTTTATAAAATAATAATTTAAGTGTAACAATGTTTATTTTCGTCAGAAAAATTATTATTTTGAGTTTTATTTCTTGACTGCTTTACTAAGTTATTCAGTTGGTTACAAATAAAGTATTTCGAGTCTATTAATGCCTTTGATTATTTCAACATCGAAAAAAATTTATTTTTCAGGAAAAGTTAAAAAAAAAAACAACTTTAATTTTGGAGTCCTACGGACTCCGCGACGCCCCGAATGTCAACGTTTTTGGCCTCGCCGGTTAAGGGATAAGCAAATTCAGCTTGGATCAGAATATGACAAAAAAACTTTTTTGATCATAGTACAAAGAATAATTAAACATGTGCATCGAAGCACATATTGTATTTAATCTCATAGAAGCTGCTAAAATGCACATAGAAGCGCTTACCTGCATGATATTATTTGCTTCCAAAGGAGAGGAATTTTTTATACTTAAAAGTCAAGAGGGATCGAGCAAGATCGGTCAAATCCAGGTTAAAATATTTTTATCTCGTATTAAGAAAAACAGAGTTAAAGATATAAATATTATTGGGTTGTTTCACATGAAATGTCCGATTTTATAATATTTGAAATACATAGAGGATTTTGCGAGTCTCTGTTGTTGAAAAAGCTCGATACATGGGTACCTCACGATCTCACTGAGCGACAGCAATTGAAACGTCTTGAGACCTGCGTTTCGTTGCTTGCTAGGCAAAAAACCGACCCTTTCCTTGAAAGAATAATAACTTGCGACGAAAAATGGATTGCTTATGACAATCAGCGTCGGTCAGGGCAGTGGTTACACATCGACGAAAGCCAGGGACAAACGCCAAAACCAAATTTGCACCCGAAAAAATTGATGGTTACAGTATGGTAGTCCATGGCTGGAATCATACATTATTCCTTTTTGCCTAGAGGTGAGACCATTACCTCTACAACCTACTGCAATGAAATTGGCCAAATGCACGAAAAATTATTGAAAAAACAACCTGGATTGGTAAATCGGAAGGGCCCTATACTCCTACACGACAACGCTAGACCCCACGTTTCAAAACTTACCATGCATAAATTGAAAGAGCTGGGGTACGAAGTTCTTCCGCACCCACCATATTCTCCCGACTTGTCTCCAACAGATTATCACCTTTTCAGGAGTTTAGACAACTTCTGCAGAGGAAAAATTTTTGCAAGTGATGCTGAAATCAAAAGTGCGTTTTCAGATTTTGTTTCACTTCAAAGCTCAGAGTTTTTCAAATCCGGGATAAAAAAGTTGTTGTCACGTTGGGAAAAATGTGTAGAAAAAGAAGGTAAATACTTCGAATAAAATTATATTGTTTTCATATTGTATTTTTACTAAAATCCCTATACCTTGAAAACGGACATTTCATGTGAAACAACCCAATAATTGATCAGGTTCATATTAAAGTGTCAAAAGTTATAAAATCAACACCGCTAAAAATTTAATAATTCGTGCAATCAACAGTAAAACATAAACAAACCACGGGAAATAAATTAGTAGGCAGGCCTCCTTTAAAGAAAAGAAATTAACAATCCTACGTCGAAAACCTACGACCTCCTGTCCTACAGTATCCTTTAATGATATTCCACTAATCTCAGTATAATATTCCACAAGAAACTGCCCGTCGTTACAGACTACTTCAACATTTACTAGACATACGTTCAAAGCTCCCAATTAATTACAAAAGACTCATTTACATGACTGTGATTAGATCTATCTGGACTTACTGATTTGAGCTTCGGGGCTCTACTAAACCATCCAATTCATCCCGTATCTAATCCTTACAATCCAAAATCCTTCGAAAAATCTTCAATGCTCCTTACTTAGTCACCAATTAACTTATCCATAAAGATCTTAATGTTCCATATGTTGTTGATTCAGCCCAAACCAGATACCAATCCATTCATAGTAAGCTACATAACCACTCAAATCCACTAGTTTCTCAACTTTCTTCCCTCTCAATTCCCGATAATCCTCCGAGGCGTCTGAAAAGAAGATGGCCTAGAGATCTTCTTGTGTAGATTTTTATTGAAGTGCTACTGATGAGTAGTTCTTCACAAGTTTTACCATGTTATTTTAAGCGTTTTTAACACATTTACTTAATGTATATTTGTACAGTTGTAAATTTCAATAAATTGTAAGGAATTTGGCCAACGGGGGGCCAATCCTACTTCTCCGCAAAAATAAGTTTGTCGTACTTTTTTGTCAATAACTCCGAATCTACTTGTCCGATTAAAAATTGCTTTTTTTTTCATCTTAAAGATGGTTAAATGTACTATTAGACTATTAAATAAGAAGTTCTAACAACGTCCCTTATTACGCTAAAAAGCCCGTATTGTTGTAAAATCCACGTTTTTTTGCACATTAATCAGTATAACTCCGAAACTATTCCTCCGGCTCAAAATTTCTTTTTTTTATCTAAAAGGTGGTCAAATTTTCTATTGGGCTGTATATATAGAATTTTAATCGGTTTTCTGAAAATACACATGCCAGAACGCTAAAGATCGTAAGATACCTTACGTCTGGCAAAAAAAACTTCTCTTTATTTTATTATGGAGAGGTATTTTGCTTAAAATGATTACTTTGCCAGTTACAAGCAAAATAATGGAAAAAAAATAATACAGCTTTTTTACTGTTTTCCAATTTTTCTAATATTTGCCGATGGAAATTTTGTTGTAAAACTTCAGATTCGTGTTGAGCACCCCAAAAAATATAAAGTAAGCCATAAAAAACAATTGCCCATAAACTTTCCACTTCGAGCCTTGTTTTAAAACCATTTGACTGCAATAATAGTTGCACGTCTATAACTAAAACCTTGAATAAACCTGACTAAAACTCTCTCACCACACGTTACAGGCAAGCAAAACATTCTTTTAAATTCCCCCAACTTCGTCGTAAACCTACGACATCCTGCCCTACAGTATCCTTTAATGATATTCCACTAATCCCTGTTGAACAGATCCGCTACTTAGGACTCTACTTGGACAAACGTCTTATTTGGAAACCACATACAAGACTAAAACGACAAGAAACTGCCCGTCGTTACAGACTACTTCAACATTTACTAGACAAACGTTCAAAGCTCCCAATTAATTACAAAAGACTCATTTACATGACAGTGATTAGACCTATTTGGGCGTACGGAGTTGAGCTTTGGGGCTCTACTAAACCATCCAATTCATCTCGTATCCAATCTTTGCAATCCAAAATCCTTCGAAAAATCCTCAATGTTCCTTACTATGTGACCAATAAACTTATCCATAAAGATCTTAATGTTCCATATGTTTCTGATTTAGCCCAGAACAGTTACCTATCCTTCCATTGTAAGCTCCATAACCACTCCAATCCATTAGTCTCCCAACTTGCTTCCTCCACCATCCCTGATAATCCTCCGAAGCGTCTGAAAAGAAGATGGCCTAGAGACGTTTTAGTGTAGATTTGATTGAAGTGCTACTAGTGAGTAGTTCTTCACAAGTTATTTACATTCCATTGTATTCACTGTCAACACATTTACTTGTGTATATTATTTTGTACAGTTGTAAATATCAATAAATGGAAAAAAAAAAAAAAAAAATTCCCCCAAAATTATTCACCATGAAAGATATAATTTTAAACGAAATATTAAAGAAATGATAGCCATAGAAAAATTAAAAAATCGCGCAATAAACAAAAAATCAGACATCCTACTTCTCAACACATGTTATTCCAATTTAATAAAATCAGACAATAATATACATTTGTATACATTGTATACATTATACATTGTATAAAAAATTTTTGCTGATGAGTTTCTCTAAATACCATCTCAATTATCCTTATAAACTAGTGAAGAAATGAATGTCTATTGGTACAACCACTAGTGTCAACAGGTACAAAGGGGGAAGGTACCTATAGACACTAATCAGTAAGTTACAAAACATTATTTTCTGTAAAAATAAAATTACTTTTCAAAATAAAGACACCAGGGTTCGATAGCCCCTTAAATTTCTTATCTAATGGTACAATAACCACCCAGAAAAATAAAGCGCCGAAAATTAGGAAAATTTATAAGTGAAAATTGTCCACAGGTACAACACCTTCCCCTATATATTTATATAAACAGTATATGCATTTTTATATATTGTATAAATACATTATTTGGTTAATTATTTACTTACTTTTATGAATAGAAAGTAGCAAAGCCTCAAATACACTGTCTTCTCCTGTTCAACAAAAGCGACTTAGCTTCCAGTTAAAAGGTCTGACATATAATTGCTGTGAGTTACTTAGATGTGACAACATAATTGTGTTAATGTTATGCAGAAATGTTTCTACCCCCACCAAGGTTGTATTAAGTAATGAAACAAATGACTAATTCATTTTTCATTTGTTTCCCACACTAACTTCATTTGGCATTGGATTATAGAGAATCAAATTAACACTTTTTGGAAAAACTGTCTTAAAGGCAGTACTGACAACTTCTCAGATAAAATTAATATCATAATAATGATTTTAAACATCTTGGTAACAATAAATTTATTATTATATTTACATAACAGACTTTGGATTAAAAAAAGTTTAACAAAAAAAAATGGGTGAAACTAGATAAAAAATGTAGACAAATGCCGCAGACCTCACCTTTCTATTCCAATCCGTTGCAGACATACGATAAATCAAAGACTTTTTTGAGGAAACCACCTTTTTTTTCCCATAAAAGCTGTAATATCTCCATTTTGTTAAACTATTTTTCAAACTTTGACCACATTTTCGGATTTAGCATTAAATTTCCTATAAGAACAGAGTATATGTAACCTTGAATTTTACAAACTTAAGACCTAAAGAACAGCTTGATCTTCACCTTATTTAGGGAAATTACAATGCCTCATATTACATCAACGCTCACCGTTTTTCGAAAAAACTAACGTGTAGAAGTATATTAAACAATACTTTTTTCTTAGCTTTTTAATCCAATGAAGAGTTTATTATGTTTAAAATGCACATTTCCATTAAGGGATTGTCATAATGTTTTATTTACACAAGTAACTGATTTGTGTACCAAATGAGAACACCATGTTTTTTCGGTTTTAACAGTAAATTTCTCTATGAAATCGAAAAAGAATCGTTACGTTTAACATATCATTGGAAAGCTTACTAAATTTGCAAGTTTTTGTGAAATTTGACGTTTTGTGGATAGTTTTTTCGAAAAACGGTGAGCGTTGAATTAATATAAGCATTGTGACTTTCCTAAATAAGGTGAAGATCAAGCTGTTCTTTAGATACCAAGATTGTAAAATTATAGGTTACAGGTACTCAGCTATTATAGAAAATTTAATGCTAAATCCGAAAATGTGGTCAAAATTTGAAAAATATTTAAACAAAAGTTATTACAGCTTTTATGGTAAAAAACGTGGTTTCCTCCAAAAAGTCTTTGATTTATCATATATCTGCAACAGATTGGAATAGAAAGGTGAGGTCTGCAGCATTTTGCTACATTTTTGATCTAGTTTCACCCAATTTTTTTTTTTTTTACACTAAGAGATACTCACCCTGTATGTAATAAATATATGTATGGTTAATTTTTTTTTTTAATCTTTTCAAAGTTTATTGTTTTCTAAAAAAATTCAATTGTTCCATAAAACGTTTTTTATTATCCTCAATCATTTTATTCACAAAATACTGGTAGTTAAATGAGGATCAAAAAAATTTTTTTTGTCCGATTACAGTTAATAAAACTTTAATTAAAAACATTATTGAATTATCAACAAGATAATAAATAATTGGCATATTATTATTTAAGATGTTAGATGTTTTATAACAGCATACATATTTTTTATTTGATTTATGACTAGCAAAAATAATATTATTGTTTATGTATAGATTTCATATTTGAGTGTATTTTAATGATTATTAAAATTAACAATAATAAAATTCAAAAATAATGTAAGAGTGTCTAATACATTAAAAGACACGCTAAACAAACAGACAGACATTTCCTTTGATAATTCCGCAAAATTAAAAAATTTAGAAGACCATGCAAAGAGGCAAGAAACATTGATAGAAGAATTGTTAGCAGAGAATAAATCTTTGAAAACAAAAATTACAAAGTTGGAAACAAAAATTAACAGGATAGAACAGAAGCAACTCTGTAACTCATTGGAAATTAGAGGTGTGCCACAGAAGTCCGGGGAAACAACAGAGGGAATTGTTTGTTCTATTGGATCGGCCTTGGGTATAAAACTCAAGGCAGATGACTTAGATTTCGTGGAGAGGAAAAGATCAAAAGGAGAAGATACTAGACCAGGCCCTATAATAGTACGTTTTGTCCGACAGACAGTAAGAAACGAAGTTATTCGGCTCCGAAAAATTAAAAGAGATTTCTCCACTAGACACTTAGGGTGGGAGAACGACGAAAAGATCTATCTAGGAGAGGAAATGACTCCAGTCAATCGCCACTTATACTGGCTGGCGAGGCAGAGGAGGGCCGCCGGCAAGTTGAGTTCGTTTGGTTCGCTGGAGGCAGAGTACGATGTCGACGAGACAACGGACATCCTGTTGTCCTGATAGACCAAGAAGAGGACCTAGAGGTTTTCTCCTGAGAGAGGAAACTCTGTTACCTTAGCATCCCCCCAACAAACACTTCATACAAGTTTTATTTAACAAAATTTATTTTATTTATGTATCTTTCATGGTTTAGTTCCATCATTTTTTTTCTATTATCTTCGTTACAAGAATATTCATATTCATTATAGAACTCTTACTGTTTATGTTCCTGATATCATTTCTTTACTTGAAAATTTCTATTATATTAGTTATATTTCACAGATTCCTCATTTTCGTCACCATTATCTTTATATTAATTTACTGTATTATGGCCATTATAGTAATTCTCTATATTACTATCAAGTCTCGTATTTAATTAGTATAGCTTTATGTGAACCTAATATTATAATCACCCCCACCGCTAATCATTCATCAATTCTATCCTCTCTTATCCTATACCATGAGTAATATACTCACTGCATGCCATGTTAATGCTCAATCTATCCCAGCCCACTATGATGAATTCCTATTCCACTTCCAGCAGAACTTTTACCATGTAATAGCAGTTTCCGAAACATGGCTAAAACCTTTTATTCCTTCCTCTTCTGTTTCAATACCTCACTACAACCTCCTCCGTCATGATCGAGTCAACAGAGTTGGCGGGGGTGTCGCCCTTTACATCCATGAAACACTCCGATCTCGTATCCTCCATTCCTCAATTAATTCAGATTCTCCTCACATAGAATACCTTTTTAGTGAAATTACCATCAACACCCGAACTATCCTTTACGCAGTAATTTACCGACCCCCACATGTACCCTTTGATCCCAGCTTTGAAACCTTCCTCTTCTCAATAATTCCTTGTTATAATCACATTATTATCGCCGGAGATTTCAATTCCAATTTTTTAACTGACAACCCTGATAAACGCTTCCTGAGTAACCTCTTTCAATCCCTTGGTCTCTTCATTGTTCCTTACTCTGCAACCCATCACCTTTCCCAATCGGATACCTGGCTTGATTTACATGTAATCGACTCTCCCACAAATTTGGTATCCCACTCCCAACATCCTATACCCTCTCTCTTTCTGCACATGATTTAATATCGATTTCTTATGACTTTCCTGTTCCTTCCTTCACTCCTCGAATTATTACGTACCGCAATATTGACTCTTTAACTTTTCCAATGGTTCAAGCCGACCTAGAATCCATAGATTGGAACGCTTTTTACTCCACACCATCCTTAGATGCTAAGATCGAATTCCTAACTTCCAACCTTTTATCCATTCTAAATAATCATGCTCCTCAAAAAAAAAAGTGAAAACGCACCGTCCTCCAGCACCTTGGATAACTCAAGATATCAAAGAGATGATGAGAACCAGAGATGCAGCCAGAAGGAAATATATCCGGACAAAACACCCTGAAGATTTAATCACCTTTAAAAACCTCCGTAACCGAACCCAATCAGCCTTCCGTCGTTCCAAATTCCAATATTACCATAAAGCATTATCCACGCATTCCCATTCCCGCCAAAAATGGAAACTCCTCCGCCAAATCCCCTCCTTACAATTTAAATCTTGTCCTTCGTACCATACCACGCCAGATGAACTCAATAAGTATTTTACCTCATCCGGTTCACCTTCCTCAATCCCAGTTCACAACCCGAATAATACAGATTTTGATTCCGATAAATTCTTCTTTTCTTATATCGAACCCTCCCAGCTAATAGAGGCTGTGATGAAATCACGTTCCAAATCATTTGGACCAGATGGGATTCCAGCACGATTTATTAAACTTTGCCTCCCATTAATCCTAGCACCTCTACTCCATATTTATAACTTTTCTCTCCAGAACTCAATCTTTCCATCCGCCTGGAAAAAAGCTACTGTCCTTCCCCTAAATAAAGTTCCTAATCCAGCATCCGAAAATGACTACCGACCCATCTCACAACTTTCCAATCTTTCTAAACCTCTAGAGAGAATAGCTCAAGACCAGATATCCTCATTCCTTGAACAGCATCTTAATCCTTTTCAGTCAGGCTTTAGAACTGGCTTTTCCACACAATCAGCTCTTGCAAAAATCACCTCAGACATCCACCAAGCTATGGACCATCATAAAATCACCATCCTCATCCTCCTTGACTTCAGCAAAGCCTTTGATACCATTGATCACAACCTACTCCTTTCCAAACTAGCTAATAACTTTTCCTTTTCTCATAGTGCGACCAGATGGATCCAATCCTTTATTTCTGACCGCACCCAGATAGTCCAAATTCCTAACCTTCCCCCTTCCTCTCCCCTCCCAATCACCTCTGGTGTGGTTCAGGGCTCCTCAATATCACCTTCTCTATTTAGTTCCTACATTAATGACGTTTATCCCCTCATAAAACATTGTTCCTCTCATTTTTACGCGGACGACTCACAAATTTACCTTTCCTTTTTCCCTAGTGAACTGCAGGAAGCTATCGCAAAGATGCAAGCTGATCTTGACACAATATCCTCTTGGGCCTTTGCTAATAAATTGAAACTGAATGCTAGCAAATCCAAGGCTATTGTGTTGGGCTCCAGGGTCCTTCTCAACTCCTTACCTGGAATCCCTAATTTCTCTATAGACTCCAATCCCATAAACTTCCACAACTCCGTTACGAACCTCGGCATTGTCTTTGACCAAACCCTTTCCTGGAAAGACCATGTTTCCCTAATTATCCGCCGAACAATTTCCACTCTTCGACTCCTAAACCGCTCCCGTAAATTCCTCCCTCAATCAACTCGTCAACTATTAATTACCTCCCTCATATTCCCCCATTTTGATTTTGGTAGTGTGGTGTACGGAGGCCTCTCTGCATCTCAAGACGCTAGATTGAAGAAGCTCATGAACTGTTGCCTGAGATTCGTTCTAGGGATATCACGTTATGACCATGTATCTCACCACTACACAAGATTAAAATGGTTATTTCCCTCCTTCCGAAGACAATACTTCCTGGGTTCGTTCCTTTACAAATCACTTTCCTCTCAGTCACCTCCCTATATCCTGAAAGCATTAACATTAAAATCATCAGTGAGTTCCCGCAAAACCAGATCCCGTTCCTCAGACCTCTACCTAACTTCCTTTAACACAAACATCCTTCAAACGCTCCTTTATTTCTAGAGCTTCGAACTTCTGGAACTCCCTCCCTTCCATCATTCGCCATTCCTCCACTTATAATAGCTTCAAATCACGTCTTTTCGTTTACTTATTAGAAACTCAATCTAATAGTCACATCAATGAAGAAAATATGTTTTAAAATGAAGTATGAATATTCAAAGCATAATATTGATTTGTACAGAATTACTTTAGTACCATTGCACTAAATTTGTATAATTGGTTTCAGCATAATTATATTATTTATCAGACAAGATACATTATTTTTCCGTATAATTTATATTTCTTAGCTTTGTCTACCGCATTCTTTTGTTAAATATTTTTTTGTTTTTTCCTAATTTGTTTTTGTAGCTTATTTTCAATTTCGAACCTTAAGATTTAATTTGTTTTTCGTGTGATATTTTAAAACATGTATTATTAATCTTATTACTTTATGTTGTAATTTAAGTTTTTTTTTTCAATTCCTTAATTTAATTTAAATTGTATTTCCTTGTCTTTATTATATTTCTAAATTATACATACGGCAGCTAGGCCGCCAATAATTGTTCATTATAATTATTCTTAAGGGGCAATGGCCCCAGAATAAAATTTATTTTCATTTCATTATTTTCATTTCATTTCATTTCATTTCATTAATACAATGAAGACCGGCTGTCATTTTACCAGAAAATACTCGTACGATAGTGGAAGTAAAAATACTGGTTTAGGTAAACGAGTATCTGGTAACAAGTAGAGATGACAAGTAAGGAATACTAGTCTAGGGCTGTACTCAGTACGAAGGTAATAGGTATGAATGTTGTTACTAGTACTGAAGTTAGTACGCAAGTATCTCGTACCTGTTACTTTTGAATATCGGTTACAGGTACGCCGTTCAGTTGGCCCATACCTGTTACTTCTGAATATCAGTAACAGGGACACCGTACAGTGGGCAAAAAATCCATTTCGGCGGCCAAAATTATTTTATTGCAGATATACCAGGTATGCAAGTTTAAAATGTCGTTTTAATTCCAATAGAATGCGTTCTTAGCCTATTGAAGGATTTGCTTATCTCTAAACGCTATTTTGTTTGTTAGTCATTTTTTTACAAAAGTCAGTTGTTTTTAAGTCGTTTACGTGGACGTATCATACCTTTCTTTGGTGTTAAAAATGTCTAATTTTAAGCCAAATAAAGAGCATTTGCGGCATGTCATGATTTTCTTATTTAATCAAAAGAAAAAGGCATCTGAATGTCATCGAATTCTTGTTGAGACTTATGGCGATGTTGCTCCAACCATCAGGACATGTGAACGTTGGTTTCAAAGTTTCAAACGTGGTGATTTTGATGTTACTGATCAAAAACGAGAAAATCGACCAAAAAAGTTTGAGGACTTCGAATTGCAATCTTTATTAGACGAAGACAATACCCAAACCCAACAAATGATGGCAGAACAGTTGAATGTCACTAGGCAAGCCATTTCCGATCGCCTGAGAGCTATGGGAAAGATTCAAAAGGTTGGAAAATGGGTTCCACATGAATTGGACGAACGACAGATGGAAAAAAAAACGAAAAACTGTGTGCGAAATGCTGCTTTTACGCCACGAAAGAAAGGGTTTTTTTTGCATCGAGTTGTAACTGGCGATGAAAAATGGATTTATTTTCAGAATCCCAAACGAAAAAAATCATGGGTAACGCCAGGACAACCATCCACATCGAGTGCAAGACCGGATCGTTTTGGGAAGAAGACAATGCTGTGTGTGTGGTGGGATCAGAAGGGAGTAGTCTACTACGAGCTTCTCAAACCCGGCGAAACAGTCAATACCGAGCGCTACCGACAACAAATGATCAATTTGAGTCACGCATTGATCGAAAAACGCCCAGAATGGGCTCACAGGCACGCCAAAGTCATTCTTCAGCATGATAACGCTCCTGCACATTCAGCCAGATTGACTAAGGAAACGATTTCTTCGCTTGGTTGGGAACTCCTACCCCACCCGCCGTATTCACCTGACCTGGCGCCTTCTGATTATCACCTCTTCTCATCGATGGGACACTCATTGGCGGAGCAACACTTCAACAATTTCGAAAACGTACGAAAATGGCTCGATGAATGGATTTCAAATAAAGATGAAGCATTCTTTTGGAATGGTATCCATATATTGCCCGAGAGATGGACAAAATGTGTAGAAAACGAGGGTCAGTACTTTGAATAAAATATATTATACTTTTTTTTAAATTACTGTGTATATATTTTAAGAAATAAACGACATTTTAAACTTGCATACCTGGTATGTTTTAAATGACGTCCGATATACGGGAAAATATTTAAAAAATTTTCATGAAAGTTTTCAATAGTTCAATAGTTCCACACTAGAAGGTCTCTTGGCCATCTTCTTTTCAGACGCCTCGGAGGACTATTAGGAATTGAGTTTGAGGTAAGTTGGGAGACTTGTGGATTTGAGAGGGGATGGAGCTTACTATGATAGGATAGTTATCTGGTTTAGGCCAAATCAGCAACATATGGAACATTAGGATCTTCATGGATAAGTTTGTTTATGGTGTATTAAGAATCATTGAGGAATTTACAAAGGATTTTGGATCGTAAGGATTGGATTCAAAAAGAATTGGATGGGTTAATGGAGCCCTAATGCTCAACTCTGAATGTCCAAATTGGTCGAATTACTGTTGTGTAAATAAGTCTTTTGTAATTTATTGGGAACTTTGAACTAGTAGGTGGTTCAGAAATACTGGGCCTGTTATTTTGTAACAGGTATGGCAAAAAATCTATTTTTGCGGCCAAAATTATTTTATTGCAGAAATATGTTTCAAATGACGTCCGATATACGGGAAAAATATTTTAAAATTTTCATGATAGTGGAATAGTTCATAATAAATAACTGAAATGTCGACCTGAAATGCAAGTTGTATGGTTAATTAAGATGACTGTAAAACCTCATTTGATAGTGCCATTTCTTTAATATAATATGATAAAAATGAGCTGTTTCTGTATTTTAATACAGCAAGTCATGTACGATCTTATTTCAAAATTATGTGCATTTTTGAAGACTTATTAAAAATAAGTCTTCGATAAAAATAATTTTTAGAGAAAAAAACAAAACCGACTTCAAGATTAAACCTACATACACAAACTTAACTAAAAAATAAAAAATAATATTTTAATTGCTTCAAAACAAAAACCATTAAATGAAAATCAATGAAATTATCGATACCTATTCACAATTTCTGATCAGTTATCTTTGGAGTCAGTGCCAGCCAAGAAGGGCAGTTTAATCCTGCCTTAGCAATAAACTTTCGAATGGCCGGAGACAGCGGTGTGGCGGTGATGAAACAGTGGAAGGATCTTTACGATTACAATTTCTTTTCAAATTCTGTTTGTTTTGGTTGGCACCGACTCCAAAAATAACTGATCATAAATTGTAAATAGGTATATTTGTATCGATAATTCCATTGATTTTCGTTTAATGGTTTTTGTTTTGAAGCGATTAAAATATTATTTTTTATTTTTTAGTTAAGTTTGTGTATGTAGGTTTAATCTTGAAGTCGGTTTTGTTTTTTTCTCTAAAAATTATTTTTATTTTTCACTTTATAGTGGTGAGTGTATTTTTGTTTATATAGTCAATTCTCGATCTTCAAGTTACCCTGAAAAATAGTTCGAGTTACTGAACAAAGACTTATCGAGGTTATCATTCCACTTAACTTCATGTAATTGGGAAAATTGAACACAAAATGGGAGTTGAAATCATTACGTATATTTTTCATTAATGGGTATGTGTATGTTGTTTGTACATACATATAAAATCATTGATACAGAAAATTAAATACCTGGTACCAATTTATCATATAACTTTTAACTGAATTACGCTTTTTTTCTGAGGGTGCCTAAAAGTAGACTTACCGCCTTCCACCAGTGGCGATCTTTTCTTTATTCTTTAGGACGGTTGAAAGAGAACTACGCCGAATTCGGAATTCACTAGCAACAAACGCCCAACTTCTTTCTCATTTCTCCACTTTGCAAATCAATTTTAACTTTTCGTTAATTGAAAGAATTTTCAATAGCCACTGTAAAGCCACTCGAGTGAATAACTAATAATAAGTGACAGGTGTAACTATGAACTGAAAAGACAAACAATGACAGAAAATAGGAAAAAAAATTACACATGAAATTCTTTTAATTTGAGTTTGAGTTATAGAGGCGATGACTTCTAATAGTTCGTTTTATAGAGGTGGTCCAAGAAGTTCTCTGTTTTGAACCCTATTTTCAGTTCGACTTATTTAAGAATTCAGGTTATTGAAGTACGACACATCGAGAGTTGACTGTATATGTAAATTATTTTTGTTAATAATTTATATTTAGTTACCATGGAGATTTTAAATTATCATAATTATAAATGTGTTTAAATTGAAGGTTATACAACAGTGATTTTTATTAACTGTTTTTTTATTTTTCTTAAAAAGTGCTGAGTTGATTTCAAAATAGTTTTTATGGGACCACCTCTGAAGTATGCCTCAGCGATCTAAAAAAGAATAATCAAAATCGATTCAGAATTGACAATCTCCAGATTGAAGATCTCCATGGTAACTAAATATAAATTATTAGAAAAATAATTTACATATACAGTCAACTCTCGATGTGTCGTACTTCAATAAGCTGAATTCTTAAATAAGTCGAACTGAAAATAGGGTTCAAAACAGAGAACTTCTTGGACCACCTCTATGAAACGAACTATTAGAAGTCATCGCCTCTATAACTCGAACTCAAATTAAAAGAATTTCATGTGTAATTTTTTTTTCTATTTTCTGTCATTGTTTGTCTTTTCAGTTCATAGTTACACCTGTCACTTATTATTAGTTATTCACTCGAGTGGCTTTACAGTGGCTATTGAAAATTCTTTCAATTAACGAAAAGTTAAAATTGATTTGCAAAGTGGAGAAATGAGAAAGAAGTTGGGCGTTTGTTGCTAGTGAATTCCAAATTCCGCGTAGTTCTCTTTCAACCGTCCTGAAGAATAAAGAAAAGATCGCCACTGGTGGAAGGCGGTAAGTCTACTTTTAGGCACACTCAGAAAAAAGCGCAGTTCAGTTGAAAGTTATATGATAAATTGGTACCGGGTATTTAATTTTCTGTATCAATGAATTTATATGTACATGTGTACAAACAACATACCTACTAATGAAAAATATACGTAATGATTTCAGTTCCCATTTTGTGTTCAATTTTCCCAAGGTAAGTGGAATGACAACCTCGATAATTCTTTGTTTAGTAAGTCGAACTATTTTTTAGGTTAGCTTGATGATCGACTAATCGAGCATTGACTGTATAAACAAAAATACAAAAACAAGGTTTGTTGAGAGGGAACAGACAAAAATGATAAAGAAAAAATAATAATGAAAAATATTTGAGTAACAGTGAAAACATTATCGTAAGAAGAATTAAAAATGTTTTTTGTTTAATATGCTGGTATGACAATTGTCATGAAGCATCCATATGTTTAAATAGTATCCGTCTGGAGGGAGATAAGGTGGTGAAAGAGGTGTGCTTTAAAAATTCCGAGGGAAGATGCGCTATAGTGACTGTATATAATTTTTTTTAATTAATTAGTTTAATTTTTAAATATATCTTGTAAATACAAAAAAAAAATTCCAATTTAAGAAATTAAAAAAAGTTTACTTTATTAACGTATTTTTCTTTCTGAATCAATGATTAGTTTTTTTTCCGCTTTTAGGATGTTCTAGATCACTGTGCGACGGGATATGCTAGTATACAATAAATCAATTTTATTTAAATTTTAAATTATTAAATTGCATCCCAGACACTCCTCCAGTATCTTTTAATGGTGTATCAATGTGGTGTTAATGTGGAACAAATACGATACCTTGGATTTTATCTGGACAAGAGACTTACCTGGAACCCTCATACAAGATTGAATAGACAAGAATCTGTACGCCGATTTCGACTGCTACAACACTTGCTTGACAAACGTTCAAATCTCCCGATTCACTACAAAAAACTCTATATGACGATTATCAGACCTATTTGGACTTACAGTATAGAGTTATGGGGATCCACCAAACCATCGAATTCTTCCCGCACCCAATCACTCCAATCCAAAATCCTTCGAAAAATCCTTAATGCTCCTTACATTGTCACAAACGAATTGATCCATAATGACCTTAATATCCCATTTGCTGCTGATTTGGCACGAACCAGATAACTATCCTATCATAGTAAGCTCCATCCCCTCTCAAATCCACAAGTCTCCCAACTTACCTCAAACTCAATTCCTAATAGTCCTCCGAGGCGTCTGAAAAGAAGATGGCCAAGAGACCTTCTAGTGTGGAACTATTGAACTATTGAAAACTTTCATGAAATTTTTTAAAATATTTTCCCGTATATCGGACGTCATTTAAAACATATATCTGCAATAAAATAATTTTGGCCGCCGAAATGGATTTTTTGCCCACTGTACGGTGTCCCTGTTACTGATATTCAGAAGTAACAGGTATGGGCCAACTGAACGGCGTACCTGTAACCGATATTCAAAAGTAACAGGTACGAGATACTTGCGTACTAACTTCAGTACTAGTAACAACATTCATACCTATTTACTTCGTACTGAGTACAGCCCTAGACTAGTATTCCTTACTTGTCATCTCTACTTGTTACCAGATATTCGTTTACCTAAACCAGTATTTTTACTTCCACTATCGTACGAGTATTTTCTGGTAAAATGACAGCCGGTCTTCATTGTATTAGACACTCTTACATTATTTTTGAATTTTATTATTGTTAATTTTAATAATCATTAAAATACACTCAAATATGAAATCTATACATAAACAATAATATTATTTTTGCTAGTCATAAATCAAATAAAAAATATGTATGCTGTTATAAAACATCTAACATCTTAAATAATAATTTGCCAATTATTTATTATCTTGTTGATAATTCAATAATGTTTTTAATTAAAGCAGTGAGTAGCTCATCCAAATCCACTTGTTGCACAACTTGCTTCCCATTCCATTCCTGGCAATCCTCTGAGGCGTCTGAAAAGAAGATGGCTCGTGATCTTCTTTTGTAAATATTCATTAGAGTACTACCAATGGGTAGTTCCTCTACAATTTTTATTCATGTCATCATATCTCATATATACCGCATATTTAATAGATGTGTTTTCTAATACAGTTATAAATTTCTATTAATAAAAGAATAAAAAAAAAAAATTATTAAATTATATATTGGTATATTAATGGAACCACCTGTGCTTGGGATAGGGGATACGTTACCTCACTTGTCCATCAACCTCAGAACAGTTGCCAGCCGGTCGTCCTTAAAATTAATTAAATAAAGCAAAAAACAAAAAACAAAACAAAAGAATAAACAAACAACGGATATAATTACAGAAAAATAATTACCTTTCAAAAATATGGGAAAACATAATTTAATTATCTATGTAATTTTTTCTTGATATAAATCAATCTTTTCTCTTCAAAAATAAAATAATATATTTAATAATTTAATTATCTGATAAAAAAATATATACAGCACAAATTATTGAATATACATTAAATTAAATTAAAAACATACAAGGAAGTGGAATTTTAAAATATCTTTAAGAAAAAAAAAATAAACAAATTAGTTCAGAAAGAAGTTTTTCTGATGAAAAACACACTAGAGAATAAATACTTGATTGCTTCACGTACCTACTAGATTGGATAAAAGTATTAGTTATTTTATCTCTTGTCCATATGCATGAGAGGTAAAGAATTGTGAAGGGGGCAAGCCCTTCCTCTCCCTCCCACCCCCCAAAAAAATCTTATTTATTGGGAGTTCAGGGGGAGGGGGGTGTCATCCAAATTCTTGCTGATTACCTAATGTTACATAAACTTACTTTACGTATTGAGTAGCAGGGCACTTTATGAAATGTCATTTTTCTGTTGGTGTATTTAATTTCTTCAAATAAAACCTAAATTGTTATTTTTTATATTAAAAAAAAAAAAAAAAAAAAAAAAAAAAAAAAAAAAAAAGGACGTTTAGGTAACATTAGGTCATCAGCAAGAATTCGGGTAACCCCCCCCCCCCCCCCCCTTTTTAACTCTTTACCCCTCATGCATATGGACAAGAGATAAAATAACTAATACATTTATTCAATCTAGTAGGTACGTGAAGCAATCAAGTATTTATCCTCTAGCGTGTTTTTCATCAGAAAAACTTCTGTTAGACTCAAAAGGTGAGGTGCAATTGTATTATGGGTTACACCACTTAAAAACTAACTAAATGCCGCAGTTTTGTGGAAATTTGACGGCTTCTAGGGTTCTCCAGTGAGGAGTGAGGAATTTTCAAAAAATATTAAAAATTTAAGTTTTAATATATGTTTTGTGTTTTGCGCGTTCAAATGCCCCTTAAAATCTGATTTAAATTAACTAGACCTATTTCATCTTTTAGAAAATTTAATGCTGATTAAGGAAATATCATCTTTTTTGTTTTTACTCTAAAACAAAGTTGAGAGAACTGCCATTTTTCAGAAAAAAGTAAGATTTTAAAAATAAAAACAAAAAAAAATTCTATCTTTAAGAAAAAAAAAATAAACAAATCTATTCAGTTAAATAGACTAGACAAAGAAGCAAACAATTCAGGAATGAGATAGCTAGAACTAGCTTACCAATTGATTAAAGATAATTATAACAAGGGAAACCTTTCAATGAAAACTAAACATTACAATTCAGTGATCAAACCAAAGAGTGTTCAAATTACAGAATATATGTTCACCAAGATAATTGTATAAATAGAAGGGTTAGAGAAAAAAGACAGACAAGAGAGAAATTAGAAACAGGAAATGCGTGGGACTGTTCTAAGAGAACACGAATGAAAGAATGTCAGATTCAATCAGGGAAAGAAGAATAAAATGTAACCTTTGGTTACATAATGAAGATGAATAATAATATGGATTACGAAACAAGTTTGAATCATGTTCATAAGAGCGAAAATGGTAACCAATGGATTCATGGAATTAAGAAAGACATGGCAGATATTGGTATAACAGATATTTTCGAGATATATGTTATTTAAAATCCATATTTTAGAAATAAATCAAATGTTTACCTCACTTTTTGTCAAACCTTTGCTTCAAGTGCAAACATTAACTGAGAAGCAATCGTGAAACTACAAGCAAATATTTGAGAAAATTAGATGTTAAAATTTTTTTTTCTCGAAATTTATCAATATTCAATAAAGTATATCTCAAAAACCGAAACATTTTACCTCACTTTTTGTCAGAAATTTGCATTAAGTGCCAAAAACGTATATATGAATTTTATGTACGGGGTGTCCCGAGTTTAAAATGGCAAATCTTCAGGAACTTATAGGGGACCAAAAACTAAGACATAAGTCCTTTAGAGATTTGCTCTCGTTTTTGCTTAGTTTTAGAGAAAATCGCAAAAAAAGAAACAAAACAAGTTTTCATTTTTATACTTATTTATTTACATTTATATTTATGTTATGTTCTATTTAATGTAAATATTGCTCAAAATGTTGCCATCTTGCACCAATGCAAGCATGAATCTAGCATCACTTATAAATTGCATCTAAACATTACTTCCGATGAATTTGGTGCACTGCATCTATGACTTCTCTTAATTGCTCTCTTGAGTTTATTGACACCAAATAAACTTTCTGCTTTAAGGTTCCCCATTGGAAGAAATCCATGGGTGTCATATCAGGTGATCTGGGTGGCCAAGGTACTACTCCTCCACGTCCAATCCATCGTTGTGGATAATTTATATCCAGCCAAGCTCGAGCAACTCTGCTATAATGAGCTGGACATCCATCGAGTTTGAACCACATTTCAATCCGCTGCTGTAAGGGAATGTCGCCTAAATAATTAGCAAAGTCGTTCTCCAAAAAATGTGTAAATGTGATACCATTCAATCTTCCAGGTAAAAAATATGGTCCCACCAGTAATCCGTTCCAATTCCAAGCCAAACGTTAATAGCAAATTCATGGTGAAACCTATTCTCTCTAATAGCTCTGGGATTTTCAAGAGCCCATACATGATAATTTCTTTGATTAACAATTCGTAAAGGTAGCTTCATCGGTCCATATAATTTTTAATGGAAATAAATTATCATCGCGAATTTTGTCAAGAAACCAGTAACTAAAATTCAATCTCTTGACATAATCTTGAGGTAATAAATTCTGAACTTTTTGAAGATGGTATGGGTAGCGATTATCACCTTTCAAAGTTCGCCATATTGCTTGCCGCGATATTGCTATTGCACCAGATGCTCTTTGGATGCTAGTCTCAGGATTGTTATCGAAGTGGCGTTGGACACAATTTCTTCTCTGATAATCTACTCTTATTGCTGCCTGGAATTGGTCGCCTTCATAACGTATTAAGAATGACCCAGTCTCTCGTAGTCTATTAAAAGCTAACGAAAAGACTCGTCGATTAGGCACTCTTCTATTTGGAAATCGGCGCGCATACTCCCGCACCGCTTCTAAAGCATTACCGTTACAGAAACCATACACAAAAATCATATCGGCGTATTCAACATTAGAATATGTATGTGCCATTGTGTCTGATGCTAATCACTCAAATATCTGAGTAACCGACTGAAGACTAAAAGGAAGCCAAAATGTAAACAAATAAAAGAATGTAAAGGATAACATTAAGTGTTTACATATCTCACTGCCTAGCCTGACGAACTTTGAAAGGTGATAATCGCTACCTGTAACATTTTTGTTTTGTTTCTTTTTTTTTTTTTGCGATTTTCTCTAAAACTAAGCAAAAACGAGCAAATCTCTAAAGGACTTTTTGTCTTAGTTTTTCGGTCCCCTATAAGTTCCTGAAGTTTTGCCATTTAAATTTGGGACACCCTGAATATACATTTATTGTAATTTACAACTGTACAGAATATATACATCAAGTAAATGTATCAACAACGATTATAATAACATGTTAAAACTTGGAAAGAACTACTCATCAGTACCACTTTATTAAAACTTCTACACTAGAAGATCTCTAGGCCTTCTTCGTTTCAGACACCTCGGAGGATTATCAGTAATGGAGCGGGAAGCAAGTTGAGAAACTAACGGATTTAAGTGGTTATAGAGCTTACTATGAAAGGATAGGTGCTTGTGCTAAATCAGCAACATATGGAACATTAAGATCTTTATGGATAAGTTTAGTGGTGACAAAGTAAGGAGCATTGAGGATTTCGGATTGTAAGGATTGAATACGAGATGAATTGGATGGTTTAGCGGAGCCCCAAAGCTCAACACCGTACGTCCAAATAGGTCGAATCAGTCATATATATAAGTCTTTTGTGATTAATTGGGAACTTTGAACTTTTGCCTAATAAATGTTGAAGTAGTGAAACAGCGGGCTCTATAAAAACATTATACAGATCAAGATCAAAGCTTATTAAATTTCCTATAAAATTGTTTCTAGACATATTTGTCTAACTTTAAACGGTTCTCGAGATATATGTTATTAAAAATCTATACTATTCGAAAAAAAAAAATTTTTACCTCACTTTTGGTCAAACGTTTGGTTTGTGTATATATGAAATGTATGCCAAATGTATATATGAAATTAAAGTAAATTTACAACTTTATTTACTCTACAACTTTGATTCTGACATTTTTTCTAAGAAACGATTTTGAAAGGTACTAGAGGCCAATGACAAAAAGTGAGGTTAACATTTGTTTTTGTTTTTTCTCCAAAATTATCGATTTTCAATAACGTATGTCTCAAAAACCGCTGGAGTTAGACAAATACGTTATGAATTAATTTGATAGAAAATTTAATTAGCTTTAATTTTTATTTGAAACATAATTTTATATAGGAAAGCGTATTTGAGATATGATCCAAAAACCCAAAAATTTGGCCTTTTCCCCTCTTCCCCACCGTTTGCTCGCCCTCCAGAAGCGGATACTTTTAGTATGTTTACCTTCTAACCACTCCTAACGAAGCTATGATCTAAAAAGATAATCGCATATTTCATGCGCTCTACAATACGTTTATTGCCTGAACTAATACAGCTGTTAATATAAATAAAATACAATTAACAATTGAAACACCACACCCCTTCCATTGTGTCAAACAAAACACTCCATACTTTCGTGTTCCGACATTATTTACAGACATTTTTTATAATATTCATAGGTTCCTATGAATCGACTTCATCGATCCTCGATACGTATTCAGTTCTCAAGAATCGGTGAAATCGTAAATCAAATAAACGAATCGAAAAAAAAATATATTGTATCAACTAATTAGCAATTATACTGGTCAACAGAATTTTTGTTTCCTTCATTTTTTTTTTTATTGTTACTGGTTATTTCAAAGGCCCTGACTATGAAAAAAATACTGACAGATTGCTAACAGCTTTATTTTGTCAAATATATAGTTTTACTGTTTTCATTAAAAAATGTAAGGAAATTAATACATAATGTTAACAAAATTTTATTAAATTTATTATCAAACGATCTTTTATAGGATTTCCTTGAATAAACGACTTTAGTAAGATCTCTTTGCATAAAATATTTGTGTATTCTTCTTCCAAAGTCGTCGAATGTATTGGGTTGTTTCACATGAAATGTCCGATTTTATAATATTTGAAATACATAGAGGATTTTGCGAGTCTCTGTTGTTTACTTCCAAAGTTCACATATCATAATCAAGCAGTTACTAATCCTCTACTTTTCTTTTATAAACATTAGCTTCCCAATCAATTACACACTGTTTAGTATACCTTCAAATATGAACATGGAAACACGCGATTTTCGTGTAATATTTTTTTATGAGTTTAAACTAGGTCGTTCGGCAGCTGAGGCTGCTAGAAACATCTGTAAGGCGTTTGGGGAAGGGAGTGTAAATGAACGAACCATTCGCCGTTGGTTTGCTAAGTTTTCGACTGGGGATACCAACTGTTGGAAAACCAGCCCCGAGGAAGACCTCCAACTGTAATTAGAGAGGTGAGACCATTACCTCTACAACCTACTGCAATGAAATTGGCCAAATGCACGAAAAACTATTGAAAAAAAACAACCTGGATTGGTAAATCGGAAGGGCCCTATACTCCTACACGACAACGCTAGACCCCACGTTTCAAAACTTACCATGCATAAATTGAAAGAGCTGGGGTACGAAGTTCTTCCGCACCCACCATATTCTCCCCGACTTGTCTCCAACAGATTATCACCTTTTCAGGAATTTAGACAACTTCTGCAGAGGAAAAATTTTTGCAAATGATGCTGAAATCAAAAGTGCGTTTTCAGATTTTGTTTCACTTCAAAGCTCAGAGTTTTTCAAATCCGGGATAAAAAAGTTGTTGTCACGTTGGGAAAAATGTGTAGAAAAAGAAGGTAAATACTTCGAATAAAATTATATTGTTTTCATATTGTATTTTTACTAAAATCCCTTTACCTTGAAAACGGACATTTCATGTGAAACAAAACAACCCAATACAATAGTTATGGATCCGAACTTGTTACTGCTATGGAGCAAAACACACTTTAAACTTCTTTCGCTGCTTTCCGTAAAAATACACCAATCCCTATGCTTGTAGTTTATTAATTCCAACTGTTGCAAAATACCACCAACATTGTTACAAAAGACTAAATCCTTCTCTTGAGAAAAATACGGTAACAGATTCTTTTCTCGGGTACGATAAAAAGTAATGTTGGTTTCGGGATTTAGGAAATTTGTTTCTTTTAAAGATATTCTGAAGATTCTTTCGGTAAGTTCAGATCCCTCACAAAGTCATTTTGTTATTTCTAATTAAATGGTTGAGGTTCTCAAAGGCTACATTTGTAATCTGGATCAGAGTCATCACGTGATATATTTCGTTCGCATTCACAGAGATTTGGATCATCAGAGGGTTTAGATGTGCTGGGTTGTACTTCTCGAGATTTTAATTGAGATCGTTGAGCATAAGATAATTTAGGATATGACGAATTACTTCGATTTCCAGGGTTTATTCCGTTTATTTTCACAACCCAGAAGAAGCAGTCGTCATGATGGTTTTGAGGTTCTCGCCAAATTATGGAAGTTACGAACTTCACTGCATCTCTTTTCCAGCTGGACCGTAGACACACAACACATTTTTGGCTAACAATATGAGGAACCCATGGCTTGTCCTGATTGTACAAATCTATTTTGAAGTATTGATGATATGCAATTTTTACAAAGTCTAATATAGGTTTTTGATATTTTTCAAATATATATTCACCACAAATATTTCAAATACAATCTGGATTAAGCACACAACACCGCCTGGACGAATGCATATCGAAAACAACAACAGAATATATTTTACTGTCAAACAAAATTTAAAATCAAAGTAAAAATACTAAATAAGGTTGGTAAGCTATAACACAAAAACAAAAGCTGTTAGAGAAACATTGTTGACATATTTAAAAAATATGTATCAAATTGAGTTAGAAACAACAAAATAGTCACAGGAAAGAAACAATTTATTTATTTTTTTTTTTGTTGGCCAGTGTTCAAACATCCCATGTTAATTAATCATTACGATGCTTCATAAATATAAAAATATTACTTACCTAATGAGATAATAACACTTTACGGTTTGATGGAATTATAAACAGCAACTTTTTCCCTGTCGGAGCTAAACATCAAGAGGAAAGAACTGACTCTTAGTAACACATCTGTAAGAATATTTGAATGAGAGAAAAAAACATGTTTACATAACAGAGATGACTCTACATATTCACTGTTACATAAGCAAAACCAATTTAATATTTCATAAATGCATATATGAATATATCGCTTATGGAAAAAATTTATGGGAATTGTTTACTTTTATATTAATAATAATATAGTCTATAATTAATTATTCAAATGTCCAATTAAGGTCTCATCATATTCATGTATATGAAGCCTTTTGTAATTTATTGGCAAGGAAGATAATTCGTCTATTAAATCTTCAAGCAATCGAAAACCACGAGACATACTATGTAAGTTTTTTTAGAAATTTTATATCAATTTATTTAAATTTACAACTGTACAAATATATAAATCAATTAAATTTGTTTATAACGATTACAATAACATGTCAAAACTTGAAATGAACTACTCATCAATAGCACTTCAATAAAAATTATACACTAGAAGGTCTCCAGGCCATCTTCTTTTCAGACGCCTCCGAGGATTATCAGTAATGGAGCGGGAAGCAAGTTGAGAAACTAACGGATTTGAATGATTATGGAGCTTTCTATGAAAGGATAGGTATCTGGCTTGTGCTAAATCAGCAACATATAGAATATTAGGATCTTTATGGATAAGTTTATTGGTGACAAAGTAAGGAGCATTGAGGATTTTACGAAGGATTTTGGATTGTAAGGATTGAATACGAGATGAATTGGATGGTTTAGTGGAGCCCCAAAGCTCAACTCCGTACGTCCAAATAGGTCGAAACACAGTCATTTGTATGAGTATTTTGTAATTATTTGGAGCTTTGATCGTTTGTCTAGTAAATGTTGAAGTAGTCTGTAACGGCGGGCAGTTTTTGTCGTTTTAGTCTTGTATGTGGATTCCAAGTTAAACGTAGAAAATTTAGTCACTGTATACCATTTCGAGAATTTCATTCAATGAAGTTTACGCGACAGACTGGTTTTTCATATCGTCTGACCTTATGATAAGTTTCAACAGGGAAAAGCAACCTAAAAAGCGTCAGTCTTTACGAGAAGAGATCTTTGTATATGATTTCGTGAATGAAAAATGATAATCTTAGGGAATGTAGTGACAAAAGTTAGTGTACTTATACCAAAGAAGATTTATGAAAATTTAATTTTACAAATTATTTACCATCCAATTCATCTCGTATTCAATCCTTACAATCCAAAATCCTTCGAAAAATCCTCAATGCTCCATACTTTTTCACCAATAAACATATCCATAAAGATCTTAATGTTCCATATGATGCTGATTTAGCCCACACCAGACACCTATCCTTTCATAGTAAGCTCCATAACCACTCCAATCCATTAGTTTCTCAACTTGCTTCCCACTCCATTCCTGATAATCCTCCGAGGCGTCTGAAACGAAGATGGCCTAGAGACTTTCTAGGGTAGAATAAAGTGCTACTGATGAGTAGTTCTTTTCAAGTTTTAACATGTTATCGTAATCGTTGTCAATAGATTTACTTGATGTATATATTTTGTACAGTTGTAAATTTCAATAAATGTATATAAAAAAAATTATTTTTTTTCGGCTCTTTAATTTAAATATGTATGCGTTAATCTTTCTAATAAATAATTTTAAAATACATTTTGGAATAATTTGTGAATTCTACTTTACCTGACTAGAATAATATCGATCGCCCAGACCAGTAAAAGTAATCAATGTGAGCCGGTTCGAATCCGGCCTGGGAGGTTTTTATAAAATAACTCGGAAACCGTTACTTTTAGCACATCTTGTGTTCTATACATTACTAAAGAATATAAAATTTCCCATAGACTTTGTTCTATTGCACAGATCATAGGTTTTTATAGTTTTGGAAGAGAGAGAGAGAAAGTAAAGAGATTGGCTAATTTCCGGCAAGTCTCGCTTCGCCAAAAAAAACCTTTGTCGGTACTCTTTTGGCTATGACTGCGAAACTATTTATCCAATTTAAATTTTTTTTTTTTTTTTTTTTTTGTCCTCTTCATGTATAAAAAAGGTTTAATAAAACGTATTTACATAAATTAATATTTTCCACAAGTAATTAAAGAGATCTTTCTGAATTAATGTAATTACAAATGAGAAAAGCCTTGTATAAATTTCGTATTTCTATGGAGAGATTAATTAATTAAAATTAATTAATTTATATTTATTCAAAGTTAAATACTATCCTAAACTTCCACCTTGGCTCACTATGATGCATCACCTAACAAATAACACAGTTCTGCAAAAAACAAAACATAAAAACTTCGCTTCCTTGAGAAATTGTTTCTGATTTTTTATACTTTTAAGCGTGCTGAATTCGAATGTGAAAGCGAAAAAATTCTATCCAGCATCATTTTTGAGAAATTATACGTATTTTTGAAATGAAAATTTTTTGTGACTTTCATACTGACACGTGTGCTGAATTTGAATCAATAGTAAAAAACACTCTACCAAGCACAATTTTTAAATACGGTAGATAGAACAGAAAATATTTTTTTTAACTTCAGCCTGACTCGAACTCGGGATTGGTCGCTTGGCATCCAAGTAACTTACACACCGAGGTGCCTTCTCCAATCAGCATGAGAGTTATACAGTCCTGTCAATAAAGGATTATAGAGTTTGTTTTCTGTTATCCAGGGTTTTTCTTCGGATACCTGTTTAGGGTAGTTAGAATGTAAACGTGCTAAAAGTCCTGGAGTTTTCGGGCCTGAGAACAGGAAGGGGTGGGTCGCGGAAGGTCCCTTTTTTTTTTGTTTTTCATTCATAGTTCGAAAACGGCGCGTCATATAAAAAAAAGACTATTTACTAAATTAATATTTATAAAATTCTCTACGACTATTATTCTATACATATTTTTCATTCTCTGTACCGTTTCCGAGATATACGTTTGGCAAATGTGAACATTTTTTAAAAAAATTTTCACCTCACCTTTTCTGTGAAACTTCCCTTCATATCTTCTAAAACGTTCATCCAACGACGAAAGTTTTCATAAATAATATTGTATAAAATCAAATTTCCTTCAAAACACGCATATATATGCCAATTTATTATCGAACTGTCAAAAGTAAGTTAAGTTAAAATTTAAACTTTTCTTGGTAAAACAAACTTACTAAAAGTCCTTCACATTTGCCAAGCGCATATCTCGGTAATAGTACAGATAAATAGTTTCAGTGAATGCAAAAATGTTTGTTTATTTGTTTATTTCGTTTAACGTCACTTTATGCTGCTATGGCTAATCGGACGATGCTACGGTGGGAGTCCTAAATTTTGCCTATCCAGGTATAATTAGGATAGGGATCTTTAACGAGTACCTGACATCGCAAAAATGTATCGATCATCATGGAGAACATTATGAAAAAACAAAAAACCATTTTCAATGATAATTTACACTGTTCTGCATCAAAATACTCCCTTAAACAAAAATGTTGTTTTGTTAAGTTTTGGAGTGTGCTGAACACAAATCCAAATTCTGAAAACATCAATCAGACACCATTTTTTGTTTAATTTCTGTTTTAGGTAAAAAAATTAGGTGCTTTTAATTATTATTGTTACCATTTCGACATGTCGAGTATTTTTTTATCATTGAAAGCTTTAGCAAACAAATTTAAAAAACCTATTTGATATTGAAACTTTTATAATGTATAATGAAATAATTAAAGAAATCCTCCTAACGGTAGGAGAGAGGGGAGAAGTTCATTTTTTTGTTTTTAAATTATATCTTGAAAACGGATACCTCTAGAAAAATATGTTACAAATAAAAAAAAAAAAATTAATTAAATTTACTAAAAAATAGTTTCTATAAATTTTTTTTTTTACCACACTTTCTGACAAACATTTGCTTCTTGTGCTTTTCTTGTTCTTCTTTAACTTTCTCTTTTGGGCCTTTCAGCGTAGAGTTGATCCAAACCAGGACCTCCATCCATCTCTGTCTCTCGCAAGAGTTGTCATCTCTTGCAGTATTTTCATCTTGCTTGTTCCAAACTGGATATATAGTTATTGTAGGTAAGCCTAGGCTTTCCTCTAGGTCAAGTACCTGCTGATCTCGCCCCCATAAATTTTTGTGGGTCTCTGGGCTCATCGGGCACACGTGTCCATACCATCTCAGCTGCCTCTTTTCCAGGGTCTCTTTCGTCGCGGGGATATTTAATTCTTCCCTAATTGTTTCATTTTGGAATTTATTTCGGCGCGTTTTGGAAGCCACTCAGCGTAAGTTCTTCATCTCCGCAGCAGTTATTCGGCTCCATTTTTTATCAGGAAGGACCCAACTCTCTGCTCCATATAGCAGAACTGGCATATATACAGCCTTGAAAATGTGGAGCTTGATATCTTTCCCTATCTCTCTCTTTCCCACAATTGTTTGTTGCAGATGGAGTAATATATGTTGTTAGCTTTGGCTATCCTTTGGATAGTTCTTGTTCTAATGTTCCATTTCTGCAGATCACAGTTCCTAGGTAGGAGAATTCATTTACTACTTCAAACTCCTTATTATTGCAAGTCAGATGGATTTGTTCGGGCTCTCGCCTACTTGTAGGATTTTGCTTTTCGTCACATTGATATCCATACCCTTCCTAGCGAGTTCTGCTTCCCATTCTACCAGGGTTTGTTGTGCTTTTCACAATCGTTTATTAGAAAACTTGTCAGAACCAAAGTTGTAAAGCATTAAATTTACTTTAATTTCATATATACATTTCTGGCACTTGATCCAAACTTTTGACCAAAAAGTGAGGTAAAATTTGTTTTTTTGAATATTATTGATTTTTAATAACATATATCTCGAGAACCGTTTGGAGTAAGACAATTATGTCTAGAAACAATTTTATAGGAAATTTAATAAGCTTTAATTTTGATCTGTATAATGTTTTTATAGAGCCCACTGTTTTTGAGATATAATTCAAAAACCCAAGAATGGGACGATTCACTAGACCCGATGCAGTAAAATAATCGAATCGACCTTCGATTCCTTAAAAAGAATCGCGGTTCAGTTGAGTAGTCGGGGGAATCGAGAGTCTTTTGGGAAGTACGATTCGTTCGTTCAGTTTACGATTCGTTCAGTTTCTGTTGCAGCGCCACCATGATTCTTTTCTTTCACGATTCGTTCAGTTCCTACGTAATCATGATTCTTTTGTGCTTTGTACCATCTTTTGTACCCAAGCCATTTTACCGACGCTTCTTCGATTGATTGTTGATTCATTGAATTGGTAATATTATTAAAATACATTTATAACTGAATTCCTCAAAAGGTAGGTACGTTTCTTTTTCTATTAGTACCTATAGTAAAATAAAAATAGATACTAATATTTGTGAATTAAAATTTGAACTATAGAAAAGTTAATCATATTTAAAACTCAATCACAAAATGCTTTTTTAAAATTGTGAAATACAAAACATTTCAACCAACTTAAAAGTGAAATAGTGACTAAATTAATGTGCTCTAATTTTCTGTTATAAAAGTAAAATGCGAGGGGGGGGGGGGGGCCGTGAACGAATCGAGGAATCGATAAAAAGAATCGGTTCACTTCAGTGAATGAATCGATTCACCTACGTTCAGTTAAATGAATCAACTTGCCCACCCCTACTCTTAACTACTGCTAAGGATCTGTGAAGTCAAAAATTATCGAATATTTCATGCACTCTACAATGTGTTTATTGACTGGAGTAAGACAAGGTTTTCCAGGCTGGGAGCTGGGAGTGGGGATCGTATATTAATTACTAGAAATATATTCTTCTGCCATTTGGATTCGAATCCTTGATCTTAGGTTTATCAGGTTGCTACAGTAACCATTTTATTACAAGTGCTTTACCTATTATGTTATTATGCCCTCCCCGTAATTCCAAAGTCAGAAATAAATAAAGATAAAAATATGAAAACAGATGTTTTATAAAAAAAAACTGAAAGATGATGAACTATTTCAAGCATTGTTGAGTCTGATCATTACAATTATTTAAGTACAATCTCTAAATTTTTGTTTTGTTTATTTTTCTTTTAATTATGTGTTTATTTATTAGAATAGGTGTTTAATTTATTTTATAAACACTTCTTTATTTATTAATATACCATTCTGTATTCAAATGTACCATTCTATGTAAATGTATATTCTAAATGGTTTTTTAACAAATAAACCTTTCTCTTCCATAGTAATTAAATGTACCACAGCATTTATTAATGGCAAAATTAAACTTATTTCTGATTTATATTGTTATAATCAACTAACAGAATAGTTTGTTTTTATATTGTATTATATTTTATTTCAAATACATTAAACATGAAGAACTTGGATTGAGAACTCGGTAACTGTAGACCGATTTGACACTTAAAAAGAATTGTATTCAGTATAAAATTTTAAACAAAACCAAACAACAGGTAATCTTACTTTAAAAAGAAAACTCGATTTCTACAGTCATTCAATAATATATAACAAAAATAAACTCAGCTTTGACCATTGTATAACAAAAAAAAAAATTTACAAATGAAAAAAGCATATGATACAAACTCCTAATAAAAACAGCTGTTCATCTCAAAAATTTATTCATTTACTTTTACATACATTTTATCCCTTTATCAGAAGTTTTGTTTTTTATTTATTTCAAATCTAAAAGGTTAAATTTGTAGCTGCTAAACACATAAATGGCATTCATAAATGGTGGAAGTAATAATTTAAGGAAATAAACTAGAGGAACGGTAATATCCCAAGGTATCCCTTTCTTGACCTGAATTATGTAAATATATAAGGCATTGTATAAATTCAAGAATAAATAGTAAAAATAATTTAATCAACTTTAAATTTATTGAGACTATTGTTTAATTACTTTACTTTGTGCCGCATACAAAAGTTTTAACTAAAAATATCAGCGGAGAGAGTTTTCAATAAATTTAGAGTAATTAGTTCAAATTACAATTATTGACACCCATTTATTCTTCATTATTCTATCTTTTCATTACAGTTGGATTTATTTAATAAAAACATAAAGCATGTTATGTTACAAAACAGACTTATAAGGATGTGTATTCCTGATCAGGGCAATATAATCTTAACTCATATCGTGTTTTCTCTATTTGTTCCTCATTTAAAGCATAGCATTTACTCATGAAAGTAATGAACGTTTCCAGATTAGGCACAATTTATATTGTTTACTAGTATTGTTTACATTATTAGATTTGGTTGCTACAATAAAGCAAAGGAGATTAAGATGGCTGGGCCATGTTCAGAGAATGAGCCCCAACAGAATGCCAAAAATCATGCTGAATGGGCGTCCCGAAGGAGGCAAGAGAGAAAGAGGAAGGCCTAGATTGCGCTGGAGGGAAGATGTTGAGGCAGACCTAAAGACACTTGGTGTGAGGTATTGGAGGAGAGCAGCTGGTGACAGAAACAAATGGAAGGGAATCGTGGAAGAGGCCAAGGTTCTGCATGGACCGTAGCGCCATTGTTGTTGTTGTTGTTGTAGTATTGTTTAATTATATTGTTTTTGTCAATATTTCTAAGTTTAACCTTTATTTGTTATCATTATTAATTACTATTTTATTATATTTAATAATATTTCATAACCATCTTGAGGCTCTGTAGGCCCCTGATTGTACATTATTTTTTATTCTTAAGGGACTTAAGGTCCCAGAATAAATAAAGAACTTTTTTATTCATTTATTTATTTATATGGAAATAAAAGGAATTAAATAGGCTGATAAGTCATACAAGAAATAAAATAGTTCACTTGCTAAAACTAAAATTTATTAAAAATCCAAAACATATTTATTTAACTAAGTATATAATTTAGAAGTATCTATTTTACAATATCCATGAGAATATAAAATGTCTAGCTCAAAAAGATTAAAAAAAATAAAAAAAAAATAAAAAATAGTTCACTCGCTAAATCCAAAAATTTATTAAAACTCCAAAACATATCAATTAACTAAATATTGTATAATAACTTAAGTATTTTGATGTATCTATTTTACAATATCCATCAGGATTATATTAGCTAAGAGATCTAGCTCAAAAAGATAAAAAAATAAATAAAAAATTAAATTGTTACATTTTCACTGCTATTTTCTAAAATCCTCTGTTTCCACAGTGTAACTGTGCCGCCAGTCCCACAGCTCCGCGAAAACACGTTTGTCGTACTCTTTTGGCTATAACTCTGAAACTATTTGTCCGATACAACATTACTTTTTTTCATCTTAAAGCTGATTAAATTTACTATAGGAATCTATAAATGAAGTTTTAATCAAACCCCGTAAAATGTACATGCCAGCCCGCTAATAAAAACGTACTGTTGTAAAATACAAGTGTTTTTTGGCACATTTGCCGCTCTAACTCCTCAAATATTTGCTCGATCCCAAATTTTTTTTTTTTATCTCAAAGCTGATTGAATTCGCTATCAGATGCTATATATGTAAATTTTATTAAATCCTGTAAACCACCAAAGCTAGCACGCTAAATGTGTATGTTTGTACCAGCTGTACATGACAGAGTGGGGTCAAAAAATGTTCACTGACGTTCGGCGTGATCAAAAGTGATCAGTTATACAGTTTTCAGTTATGTAGTATATAATAAATACGATAATATGCATGTTAAAAATGTTTTATAAACTCACCTATTGGTATTTTTCAAGGACTCCCTTTCTCGAATCTTGATGAAAAATCAAATCTCGTTGTGGTAGAAATGACTATATAATTGATCACGCCGAACGTCAGTGAACATTTTTTGACCCCACCCTGGGTTATTTGACTCCATGGTTATTGATTTTTTTTCATGGTTAAATTTGAATTCAAAACGTTAAAATGTATTTCCCTGTGTCCCATTACATGAGTTGGTAACGTAAAATACAATTGAGTTCTCCATTTATGCAATTATTAACTTACTTTTTTTTCTAGTACCTCAGGTAAGTTGCAATATATTGAATTTTATAATTGAAACTGAGGCTAATTGCTTGCAATAAGAAGAATGACTACTAATGCCTGTGTCCCACAGGGTCAATCTATTTCCTTCACATTGTTTTTTAAAATCCTGGCAAAGCATAAACAAGATTCATTCCCTATAATTTCAGACTGGTAACACTGCAGAAGCTTCCCGCTAAACTTAGGGTAACCAAACTTACAACAAATTTCCTTTGTTAGTTGTCCCAAGTTTGAGGCGATACAAGTGTACGAATCGTGTCATTCATAATTCAATTTTCCTCACATAGTGATTTTTCAAAGACGGTAAGTTTGATTCTTGTTTTCTTTGCATTGAAGTATATGTTTCCCATGTAGTTCAGAGTTCCATTTTTTTTTGTGTGTTTTTTGTTTTGAAATGCGAGTGGTGTCGTTAATCTTGAAACAATCTCAAAATTAAATTTCCCCTCACACCTAATTCTTGTTTTTAATTTAAATTGTATTCTGAATATTCAGTATTTAAAATTTTAATTTATAATTTAATCACTTCCATTTTTCAATTATACGTTCGACACATGTCTTGTTCCTATTAAAAGTAAGTTGCCCTTCGTCCAATTGAGGCATTGAAAAATGATCATTGTAAGTGGTAGAGCACATTTTGTGTTTAAGTGTAAACATAATGTTTTGAGAATTTTGATAACTCAGTCAACTCTTTCAGAGTTAAAACGAGTCATGTACATGCTGTTGTGAACTCAGCAAATGTTCATTTCATTTCTAATAACTGCCTTGTCTAATTGGGAGGAGAGAAAAACATAGTGATTTCGGCCAGATCTTCTTTCACAACCTAGGAAATCTTTACCATAGTACTTACAATTAGTAGGGAGGTAAAATGTATTGAGAAGTACACACCAGAAGAATACTTGTTTTTAAAAAAATTATTTGTTGCCATATACAACTGTATACAATATATACAACCAGTAATCGTGAGAGTTTATAATGACATGTCAGTAACATGAAAAGAAAAACATGATCAATAGCACTTCAGTAAAAGGTGACACTTGAAGGTCACCAAGGAGACACTTGAAGGTCTCTTGGCCATTACCTTATCATGGGTGTTATCGGGAACGAGTGTGAAGCAATTTGAGAAACTAATGTTTTTAAGTGGATAGGGAGTTCACTATGAAAGGATAGATATCTGGTTTGGGCTAAATCAGCAACATATTTCCCTTAGTTTGATTATGGTTGTGTGGTGTATGGGGCCTCTCGGTGGGTCTCCGGGACAGATTACAACGAATCAAGAATAGTTTTATCAGATTTGTTACCAGTACCCCGAGATGTTCACATGTATCGTACCTCTACACTGCCTTTGACTGGCTCTATCCATCCTCCTGTAGACAATATTTCCTGGGCACTTTCCTGTACCAAGCCTAACCACTGCCCACCCTACATCTCTAACCTGTTGAAATTCAAGTCTTCCGTCCACTTCCAACTCACAGCAAGATCACGTTCCTCTGACCTATATACTCCCCTGCACCAAACAGCATTATACCAACACTCCTTCCAAGCTCGATCCTCTACCCTCTGGAACTCGATCCCTCCTGAAATAAGACATGCTCCTTCCTTAAACTCATTTAAAACTCTCCTATTTCAATATCTCCTTAAATCCCAGTTAGACGCCGCCAATATGTGTAATAATTAAAAATCCAGTCAGTCAATATCAACTATATCTGATATCAATGAATTACTTCAATAATTTTATCATTATTGGTAAATTCGTCAATTTTAATCATTTGTCTGTCTAAAAAATTGCTTTTTATTTTTGTCTCATATAGCTATATAGTATAAGAGGACAATAAGTAGATGTGTAATTATATATTTTCAGGTATTTCTAAATATTTTGTTTTATTAACATTCAAATAGTTAACTTTTTTTTCTCTATATATCTTTTCCTTTCTATTCACTATATTTGTTTTATTTCATGGATTTATTATTTTTTTTTTTTTTCATCTTTCTGAATGCTTTGTAATTATTATATTAGCATATTAGTATTATTTTTTTTCTCCTTTTCCATGTATATATTCATCATAAAGTTCTATTTTAAAATAGATACATATACCATCTTTTATGTATATATACAATAGTATTTTAAGTTATAATTATTATTTCATATGTTTATTTTTTTTTAAAATTTAATTTAATTTTTTTCCCTATAAAAAATGTATGCTGTAATTACTGAAGCATCTATTTTGTAAATAATAGGCCAGACTATTGTACTTTTAACTGTGCATTATTTTTATTCTTAGGGGACAGTAAGTCCTAGAATAGAGTTTATTTTTTCATTTCATTTCATATGGAACATTAAGATCTGAATCAGGGGCATTGAGCATTTTACAAATTATTTTGGTTTGCAAGGATTGGTTACTAGGAAAATCGGATGGTTTAGTTGAGTCCCAAAGCTCAACTCTTTATATTCAAATGGGCCTAATTACATGATTATGTAAATAAGTCTTTATCATCAATTGGGAGCTTTAAACATTTGTTTAGCAAATGGTGGAGTAGTCTGTAACGATGAGCAGTTTCTTGATAAGAAATAGATTGAAGAGGATTAGTAAACTAATCCCCGTATCACAAGAAAACACCAAAACTGTTTTCAAAATCCAAATACAAACAAAATATTTGTGGGTTCAATGCCAAAGCGCCTTCATGAGGTAATTGTAATGAAAGGATACCCAGTAAAATTTTATATTTTATTTTTACATGTTACAATAATGAATTACACAGTTCTGAAAAAAAAAAAAAAAAAAATAAAAATAAAAACAAAACCTGAAATAGTGTAATTTTTAATATTTCATTTTTTTTTTTTTTTTTTTTTTTCACTCCCATGAGCATTTTTTTGAGACTTTTATATTTACAAGTGTGTTGAATTCGAATCAATATTTAAAAAAATAAAAATAAAAATCTATCAAGCACAATTTTTTATGGATTGGAGGTTGTTAAAAAAAAAAAAAAAAAAAAAAAAAAAAAAAAAAAAAAAAAAAAAAAAAAAAAAAAAAAAAAAAAAAAAAAAAAAAAAAAAAAAAAAATCTACTGAAATAGCACTTTTTTCATATATTGTTTTATAACTTTTTTTTTGGTTAAAAACAGTAATTTATGAAATAATAATATTTAATACTGAATATAATTAATGTGTACATTTTCCTTTTGTATTCTTCATCACGTTTCTCCCGTTGTTGTGTCCAACAGTAGTCCGCAAGCATCTTCTCATTTACTGTTATACCTTTTTTCCATTTGGACTATCTTTTGATGAAATTGCTTTCCGTGTTATCTTACACAGCAAGTTAAGTTGGGAATTCAAGTGAAAATGAATTTTTGAGGGCATATTGCAACCCATAGCTGTATATGTTAAAAGCAATTCTTCAACGATGTCATTTATGCAACAAAGCCTAATACTTATGCACTCTATTTTTTTTCATTTTCTAATACATTCTAAAAGTTTCAAAATCAAATATGTGTTTTTAATTTTTTGTTAATGCTTTCAATGATAAAAAAAATGCTCGAAATATCGAAAAACACCTCATTTCGCGACCATAAACACAAATTTGACAAAAAAAAAAATGGTGCCTGATTGAGATTTCCTGACTTCGCATTCGTCTTCAGCACACTTCAAAACATAATATAATAACATTTTTGTTGAAGGGAGTATTTAGATGCAGAACAGTGTTATCGAACTGTATGAAAATGAATGTCGTAGAAATTAAAAATATTATTATTTATTCATTTTTTCTGATATAATATATTAATATAAATTTATTGTTATTTAATATAGTTTGCAAAGTAAATTTTGAAGAAAAGATATATATGTAATGTAAACATAAATATAAATATGTACTTGCACATACACACACACACATACACACACATGCACATATATATATATATATATATATATATATATATATATATATATATTTTAAATTAACTAATGTAGTTGTCTTAAAATAATTATAAAACAGTCTTATTTTAATTAAAAATAACCTATATCTCAAATTTGTTTATCACAGGAGTGCATAAAAACAAAATGTGACACAAATAACCTTAATCAATTTGAAACTTTTTCAGTACATTTTTTATATTTCATAAAAGATTGCAATTTTACCATGATAACTCAAAAACTTTTGAGTTGTGTCACTTAAAAAACACATGCAGGCTATTCATACTTCAATTTATACAAAAAAAATAGTATAAAATCAAGAAAGATTTTTTTTTTTAAGTATGATTCTTATTTATGTCAGACTGTTGAAAACTTTTAATTTCCTTACAAAGCTTTCCGTATTCATCAGACATAAGTTTATAAGTCTTCTCTTTGAGCGAATCGATGTCATCAAATGTTAGACCCTCAGTTGGAATGGCTTCCAGCACTGATATCACTACCTTACCTGAAATATTTAGAATTATTAAAATGTCGAAAACAAAAAAAATTAATAAATAAATATAACACTACAACACCGTGGTGAAGACAGAATGTCTATGTGCCAGTGAATGTTTGTCCATGAACTAAAGCTAGATAAACTAGAAGTCTTGGAAAGAATAATCCTCAGAATAATTATGAGTGTTGTTCAAACTGACAGTAGATGTAGACTTTGACCATCTATGAAGAGACTTACTTAATGGATAATCGATCATTTCTGGAGAAAGAAAACCACATCAGAATGGATTAAAGAAACAAAAATGGTTATGGAAAGATTAAACATCTCAGAAGACCAATTATAAGACAGAAATAGATTTAGGGATATATTGAATAATTTGGAGGGGATTCAAGCCGCAAGAAGAAATAAGAATACTGGAAGAATCTGGACAGTAAAACAGCAGAAGCACACCAGGATTATTGTACATAGAGGAAATTCCGCACCAAGAAAAAAAAAAAAAATTGAAGTTGTAGTGTGATCCTAAGTGGTCAATTCGCTTGAGGAAAAAAAAAAAAAAAAAAATTCTGCTTGCTTCTGAGAGAATAAATTATATAAAATTAGAATCCATCCAAGTAGTTTACACAACACTACACCTTTTGAGACATATTCCTCATCTTTAGGTTAAATATTTGGTTTCAATGAAACATTTAATTACAGTAAAAAAAAAAAATTAAATAAATAATGATTAAACATTGAACCTAAAGTCTAAAAAGGACGAGAGGTTTTTATTTACAATAAATGGCATTATTTAATATTTAGATATTTTAGGAGATGTAGATAGTTAGGGTAGGCAGTCATAGATACTCAACAGATCAAAATAAAATTGTTATTTTATTTTAATTGTTAAAGCCAACGTTTCGACTTGCATTGCAAGTCTTCATCAGGGCTAGAAGAAAAGAAAAAAACCAAAAAGGTATGACTAAATTGTAAAAAATATATGAAAAAACACACACCACTAAACATAAGTATGAGTGATAAAAAATAAAAATAAAATAATAAATAAATAAATGTATAAGAGTAAGGATAGTAACATAAAGGCAATATCTAAAGGCAATAAGGACAATACATAAAGGCAATTGAATTGAGGTTAAAATGAGAATAAATTAAAATGAGTGATAGTTACTTAAAAGCTAATAGTCTTTAATTATATTCCTTGTAATATCCATGCTAGCACACTAAATGTGTATGTTTTGGCAAAACTTGTCATTTTTGGTATGTTAAGTAGGCTGGCGTGAGAGTTTCACGGGCTTTAATCCAAATTTGATATATAGGATCTAATAGCAAACTTAACCAGCTATGAGATGGAAAAAAAAAAATTCGGAATCGAACAAATATTTTTAGAGTTATAACGAGAAATTGTCTGAAAAAATAAGGATTTCACAACGGTACACGGAATTCAGTGAGGTGGGATGTATATTTCACGGAACTTAATTAAAATTAAAGATATGATATATGATTATAAATTTAACCAGCTTTAAGATGAAAAAAAAAGAAATTCGAGATTAGACAAATGGTTTCGGAGTTATAGCCAAAAGAGTACCGACAAACCGACAAAATAGGACAAACGTTTTTTGAGGAAAAGTCCGATTTGCTGCAAGTACTATAATAAGCATATTAGGCTTAACGACAATAATTTTATTTTTAGCAATAAACAGTCAATTAATAATAACAAACTATTCATTTGTGACCATAAGCATTGGAATTTTAACAATAAATAGATAAATTTTAACAATAAAAACGTGTTTTTTTTTTACGATGATAAAAGTATGGTTGACTGGATGATGAATGGAGAAGAAGATAGTCAGGGGTGCAGTCAAAGTAACACCACGTCAAAGAAGAGTTCTTTAATACGTGCCAACGTTTCGACCTGCGTTGCAGGTCTTCTTCAGGGCTATAATGAACAAAATACCAGAAGTGACAAAAAATCAGATGTGACAAAAAATAACAGACCGATAAACAGATGACAAATGGAATACAGAATGGCATAGATAAAAAAAAACAATGTACAAAAACCGCATAGAAAAGATCAGATACATAAATAACAAAGAATACAAAGCAGCAAGGTAAGAATAAGGACAAGACAGGAATGAAAAAGGAATAAAATAAAAATAAATAAATAAAATAATAAAAAAAAAATAAAAATATATATATATATATATATATATATATATATATATATATATATATATATATATATATATATATATAAATAAATAAATAAATAAATAAAAATAAATAAATAAATAATGAAAAAATAATAATAAAAAATAAATAAATAATAAAATAAAAATATGGAAATATAGGAAAGAACGAGGGGAATAATGTAGAAGGTGATAAAAGAAAAAAACGGATAAAAGAATGAAGGTGAAGGAAAATAAAAGTGGAAAGTTAAAAGAAAAAGGAAAAGAATATCAAAGAACACTTACCCACTGAACACACTTGTGAGGAGAAGGACGATGACTGAAGTGAAATGGTAAGAACAGCTGGGTAGAATAAGGGAGAAAAGGCGCGGGACACATGGATACAGAATAGGAAAATGAAACAAAAATATAAAAGAAAAATGAACAACAGAGAGACTATAAGATAACAAAATAACAAGTAAATAAAGACAGAATAATAAGGCATGGAACATGTTAATATACAAATAACGGTCCTTATATGGGGATACCATATAAGGAAAAGAAGGAAAAAAAGAAAAAAAAAGACAGAATAAGAAGAGAAAATACAATAAGGCCAATGCCATCATGATAGAGTGCAGCACAAATATAAAAAAGATACATAAAATAACAAAATAAAGCAAAAAAATATAAAGTAAAAAATGACAAGAAGAGACGGAAAGAACCGAAGGGAAGGTTATTGTTTTTTTAATAAGGTTAAAAACTTGGGAATAAGTATTGGAAATGTACTCTTTGTCAATATTGTGGTTGACGGGATTAGGCTCGAGATGGATATAAATGGATTCGGATAATAAACGTTTACTATGGTTAGGGACCGTGGCAAGAATAGAAGTTTTTTCAAAATCAAAAGTATGGTTAAAGGATATGGCATGTTCCGAGAGTTTGGTGGCAGAGGAATTTTTGGAAGAAATTGAGAGTTTTTGTTGGGAGATGCGGGTTTTAAGGTGGTTTTTGGTTTGGCCAATATATGAGGACTGAAAATTAGGAAAAGCACAGGGAATACGGTAAATGACGTTGGATCTGAGTTGGATAGGGATGGGATCTTTGAGGTTAGTGTAGATGAAGTTGAGTTTGTTATGGGATTCCAGGCCTAGGCATAGGTTTGGGAAGGTAGAGCGGAGAGTTTTTTGGATGTTATCAGAAAGGAAGGGGATATAAGGTAGGGACCTGTATAGTAATAACGGGGATGGAGGTGCGGGGGATTTTGAGGCGGAAAGTGTTTTTTTTACATTTTCCATATTCCCCCCCACTATATCTTCTTAAGCATTGATCCCAGAAAAAAAATGTATAGAACCTTTTTTGTAAACAGTTTTATGTAAATTAATTTAGTACATAAACATATTTTCGCTAGAGGCAAGAGTTTTCGAGTTATTAACGAAAAACTGAAAACTCAACCCCCACCCCCCAGTACTTTTAGTATGTTGTTAAGGACACCTCTGCCACTGTGCCAAAATTGGCTTCTACATGAATTAACTCCTCTAAAAATCCTTCGTTGCCTGGACTATAGGTTCCATTCTTTTCCCTGACTGGTCCTAGTATCCTCCTTAGGATATTCCTCTCCTTGATCTCCAGCTTCCTGTGTGGGCCTTCCTGGCCATTACAAGGCGCTCGGAGGCATATAGAACAGATGGTTCTACTACTGAGTTGTAGTGTCTTATTTTGAGATTTTTGGAGAGTAACATTTGGACAAGTAAATATCTCAGCAGGAGTGAAAAGCCCTTTGAAACTTGGCGCATCTGGTGTCTATGGCTAGGTTCGCAGAGATCCATTCTTCTAGATACTTCACTGCAGGTACTTTACATATGGTGATGTCTTCTAGGGGAATTTTTATTATTTTAAAAGTTTTATTTATTAAAAATACAGAGGTAATTTTTTTCACAAATCAGTCAACTATACCAAGGGCTTTATCACTTATAAAACAATTATTATAATTTAAAAATTGTCTTATAAATTATATAAATCTACTATATATTTGTCAAATACCACTCACTCATTTAACACGAAATCTCAGAAACCACCGAACGGATTGGAATGAAATTCGAAATGTAGCTTCCTCTAGGGCCGTAGGTGCTCGCTAAGAAAGGAATTAAAAAAAATCGGCCTGGATCGCGGCTGATTCGTGAAAAATGCGATTACAATTTTTATTGAGTGAATAATAAAAAGATTAATTGTCATATGGTATTTGGAGATAAACTAAGTTAAAAAATAGGTTAGGTGTTTAAGCCGCACACTTTGACCACAAATTAAGTCCCTTTTAGTTGTAAACAAACAAAAACACGATCGATGTTGAAACCTTATAATATGGTACTTTCTGTAAACTCATGGTGGCTGAGTTGTTTTGTGACGAGAAGCTATTAAAAGACTTAAGACTTATGTTAAAGAGGAGGTTAAAAGACTTATGTTCTCTGGTGATGACATGTAAGGCCAGTTCGATGTAGGGACAAAAAACTGATAAGAATTTCATACACTGAGTTCAATCAAGTGTATGATTCTCTTCAGTATCGTCTCATGTTATGCTATGGAGAAGATGGGTACAGTATTAACGTCCCTCAGCGTGAGCCAAACACCAATACACCACTTAAGAAAACTGTGCCTGCAGCTGATTTTTACGCCTAAATGTTGATAGAGCGTGGAGGTGAAGAACCTTATTTATTTTAATTTTGTAATTTTATCAACCAATTTATGCTTGATATTTACGCAAAAATAGAAACAGAAAGACTAAATTTTACTCGAAAAAATCAAAAAAGTTGAGAAGTTGAGACTATATTCACTTAAAGTATGCCATAAGAAAGCTAATGGTCTGGTATCAGAGCTGGGTAAGATGGTAGTGCTGCCTCGAAGATTCACTGGAGGACTATCAAAATAATATAAAATTAACTTTTGAAAATTGTCAAATTTACTTATTGAAATTATTCTAAGAATGGAATTCTTTAGGTTTATTTAAGTAATAATAATTATCAACGTTAAGCTTATCTTTTACTGATTTAAGTTGTCCTTAATCCTAATGATATTAAACCGTAGCGGAGCTCGGGCACTTTCAGCTAGTTGTTTTATAAATGAGTAAAAACTGAATCGTTTGACATTGGTAAATAACTTTTTATAGCGCACATTAAAAAATTATGACCCAATAATTTCTTTCAGGCATGATTCTGATTATATTTGTAAATTATGAGTCTAAATAAATAATACCGACCCACTCATGCTGCATTAAAATCAGTACTGCTGTAAAAACGTTGAGTTCCTTAGATGTTTGGTCTCAGACATTATTTCTAATTAGAAAAAACAATTGAAACTTTTTAATTTTAATTTTAATTTAATTTTATTTTTATTTTAGCTAACTATGGCTGTAATGAAGCAAATTATAAAATTAGATTTATTGAATTCAAAAATACTTTACCTTTTGAAAACGTTTTATTGACAGAATCGATAAAGTAGTAAGGGGAGAACACAATCGGTATTATGGGCACTTTTGTTGCAATGGCGACCCTAAATGCACCTCTTTTGAATGGTAAAAGGGCTTTCCCCTCTCTATTCCTTGTCCCTTCAGGAAAAATCCAGAGCTTTGCCTGAAACATTTATTATAGTTCTAAAAATCAGGACATAATAATAGATCAAGGTGGTAATCACAAAATCAAAATTTTAGAAAACCTTAAAAAAATTTTGAAAATTTAACCAACTAACCACAGAGTTAGCCCCATCTTTTGAGTAATATGAGAACTAATGATAAGAGCTAAAAAATTTTATTGATGGGGTATTTGTTCACTGAGAAGTATTTAACCCTTTAGTGCATGATTTTTTCTTTTTCATTCTAATAATTTTTTTTTAATATTTTGGTCAGGTTATTAATAGAAAAATACTGAAAAAAAAATATTTTTCACCTATAAACCATTTTAATGAAAAATATGCATTATGTTGCACAAAACTAAAAAGTGGTTTATCTCGATAATAAAAAACAAGAATTTCATCCTCATTGATATTTTGCAAACTACATATCTTGGGAAAAGCCACAGAAATGTTATTTGATGAAAAAAAAAAAAAAAAAAAATGGATGTTATAAAAAAAAATAAGAACACTTTACTGGAAGGAAGGAGTCTCCACAACTGAGGACTTGCAGGTGTAAGTGACAATTAGAGACATGCCTGGTCCAGTTAGGGCATGCAAAGTCCTATCATGCATAGAGGGATGATGTAATATCTAATACAAGATTTGGTTCCAGAAAACGCAAAGAGAGTTCGCTGCCATAAGTATAAATATAATGTTGCAGATATGCTACACTATGCACTTGAGGGTTAAAGATGTAAGTAGTTGGGGTAAGCAGTCATAGATAGCAATTGAAAATTTTTTTATTTACAATTTATTGAAATTTACAACTGTATAAGTATACATTAAGTAAATGTGTTAAAAACGCTTACAATAACATGGTAAAACTTGAAAGTAACTACTCATTAGCACTTTAATAAAAATCTACACAAGCAGATCTCTAGGCCATCTTCTTTTCAGACGTCTCGGAGGATTATCGGGAATCGAGAGGGAAGAAAGTTGAGAAACTAGTGGATTTGAGTGGTTATGGAGGTTACTATGAAAGGATTGGTATCTTTTTTGGGCTGAATCAGCAACATATGGAACATTAAGATCTTTATGGATAAGTTTATTGGTGACAAAGTAAGGAGCATTGAGGATTTTTCAAAGCATTTTGGATTGTAAGGATTGGATACGGGATGAATTGGATGGTTTAGTAGAGCCCCAAAGCTCAACTCTGTAAGTCCATATTGGTCTAATCACGGTCTGTAAATGAGTTTTTTGTAATTAATTGGGAGCTTTGAACGTTTGTCTAGTAAATGTTGAAGCAGTCTGTAACGACAAGCTGTTTCTTGTCGTTTTAGTCTTGTATGTGGATTCCAAGTAAGACGTTTGTCCAAGTGGAGTCCTAGGTAGCGGATCTGTTCAACTGGATTAGTGGAATATCATTAAAGGATACTGTAGGACAGGAAGTCGTAGGTTTACGACGAAGGGTAAAGGTTATTTGGTGAGATTTGTTCGGATTTATTTTGAATCTCCATTTTTTACACCATTCTTGAATGTTTAGGATATGGGATTGGAGTGTTTGGGAGGCAATGAAGGGATCATTGTTTACTGATAATACACATGTGTCATCAGCATAAGTGGTGAGGACAGTGGTAGGATGAGTTGGGATGTCAGCTGTATAGACCGTGTAGAGAATGGGGATACTACCTTGAGGAACACCGGCAGGCAATTAAAAATAAATTTTAATTTATAATGTTGGGGTATGCAGTTATAGATACACTGCAATTAAAATCACAGATACACACCCCCATCCTTCCAAACAAAATTCCATATTCCAGGTTCTTAATCATCAAACTGTGAAAGGCCTCAGTTTCCGATTGTCACTCCATGAAAGTAAGTCCTGCACAATTATTTATGTTATAACCCATTATTCTCCTTCCCGCTGATTACTTTCAATTTCTTCACTGATCACTCATCTTTTTAATTACCAATCCCTCATGGTTAAATAATTCTTTTTCCTTTATTTTAAATTTGTTTGTTTTGGACAGTTCAATTTCACCTCAGTTAAATCATTTGCTTCGTATCTACTCATTAAATTATTATTTTTTTTTTTTAATATTCAGCCATTAATTTTTTATATTTACTCATTAACTTTTAATTCATAAAAACTCATTTTAATTTCTTTTCAATTCAATAGACTTTATTATTGTCTTCATGTTCTTTATATATTGCCTTTAAGTTATTGTATTTATTCTCATACAATTATTCTTTTCATACTTTCTTTTTTATACTCTCTGAAATTTTGTCATATCTTTATATAATATATTTTATATAACCTAAGGAGATTTAAGTTTATAAGGTGCATTAAATTGCAATATTATCTCCGCCATCATTATATTATATTTTAAAAAAATTATGCTATATATTTCCTTTTATGGGTAACGTTTTGTGGCCATCCCACATTTTCAAGTCCTAAAACATGAAAAAAATATATGGACGATAAATATGCAAATAGTTATGACAATATCAAACTGATATTTATCCAATATACATTATATATATGAATGAATTACCATTCTGTAACAAATGTTTGTATGAGGACACATGTTTGAATGAGGAATTGTTAATCAAAGAAATTATCATATATGGGCTCTTGAAAATCCTAAAGCTATCAGAGAGAATAGGTTTCAGCATGAATTTGCTTGGAACTGAAAATACTTGGAATTCGGAATGGATTACTGGTGGGACCATATTTTTTACCTGGAAGATTGAATGGTATCACATTTACACATTTTTTGGAGAACGACTTTTCTAATTATTTAGATGACATTGCCTTACAGCAGCGGATTGAAATGTGGTTCCAACTCGACGGATATCCAGCTCATTATAGCAGAGTTGCTCGAGCTTGGCTGGATATAAATTATCCACAACGATGGATTGGACGTGGAGGAGTAGTGCCTTGGCCACCCAAATCACCTGATTTGACACCCATGGATTTCTTCGTATGGGGAACCTTGAAGCAGAAATTTTATTCGGTGTCAATCAACTCAAGAGAGCAATTAAGAGAGCGAATCATAGATGCAGTGCACCAAATATCATCAGAACAATGTTTAGCTGCAATTTATCAAGTGAGTGCTAGATGTAATGCTTGCATTGGTGCAAGAGGACAACATTTTGAGCAATATTTACATTAAAAAGAACTTAACATAAATATAGATATAAATAAATAAGTATAAAAATGAAAACTTGTTTTGTTTATTTTTTTGCGATTTGCTCTAAAACTAAGCAAAAACGAGGAAATCTCTAAAGGACTTTTTGTCTTAGTTTTCCGGTCCCCTATAAGTTCCTGAAGTTTTGCCATTTAAATTCGGGACACCCTGTTTATTAATTTTTTTTTTTTTAATGTAAGACAAGAAATCAAACTTGTTGATACTCACCTAATGGGGCAAAATGGAAATGGCTTCTAAAAGATATAATACAATTTAAATAAGATTTTATTTACTTTTTCTCTTTTCAAGATGTCGGCTGCAGTTTCAAGTTTATTGTAGGCCGTCTTAGCGTCTACCCTGTTGATGAAGACAAGCCCCGCGAGCCAAGCCAAAGGCCCGAATGGGAAAAAGAACAAGACTTCTTTCTTAGCAATCGCTGTACATCGGTTCATAACTTCCCATATATTGAACATTCCTGCAATGATCGATTCAAAATTGAAATAAATACAATTGCATAAAGTAAGTTGTTCTTATAGTTATAATTTAAAAAATATAATAATCAAAGATTCATTCTCGCAACAGAATTGAGAACTAGTCCCGTATGTAGCATTTGTGTTGAAGCTGGGCAAGCACCACTAACTGTACGTAGACATCAGCTTGCCTGCGGTTATATTGGTAGGCTAAAAAATTCAATAACCGAAATCCAGCTGGATACCGTGTTCCAACCAAAGTGCAGAAGATTTCTGGAAAACAAACGACTGCCTGCACCGTTGGGAATCAGAGCGGAAGATATATAAAAGAAATACAACACCTCAACTACAAAAACTACAACCGATGATTTGAAACATCCACCATGGACTCTAAAAATTCCAACAATAGATTCGACACCCAAAAAATATCCGAAAATTAGAACCTCAAATATAATATATTTAACGGAAATTAACAAAATTAAAGAAAAATACAAAAACTTTAGATACATATTTACAGATGGCTCAAAATCAAACAACAATGTTGGGTGTTCCGTTGTTTTAGACTTACGAATTGAAATACAAACTACCGCCAATCACCAGTAACTTTACAGCGGAATGTTGGGCGGTTACTGCGGCATTACATTATGCAATGCACCTGGAAGAAAAAAATCTTGCCATATTTACTGATTCCTTTTCTTAACCTGTATACCAAGGATCCAGTCATAAGAAAGGCACAGGCATATGCCTTAATGCTGAAAGATTCACAAAAGAACTTGGTACTTATCTGGATACCATCCCTCTTGGGAATAAAAGGGAATGAAGCCGCAGACGAAGCAGCAGCCATCTCCTCGTTGGACGTTCAAACAATCTATACCCCTTCGGACGTTTACAATTTTTTAAAATATTCGGCCAGGAATACTTGGATAGAATTATAGCATAAAACCCAGGCAAATAATAAGTTAAAAATAATTAAAGGTGACGACATCAAACAATGGTATTCATCACATCGGAGAAAGAGAAGAGAAGAAGTTGTGATCACCAGATTGAGGATTGGCCATACTCGCCTTACTCATGGCTATCTTATAATGAAGGAAGAACCGAAATGTTTATACTGCCAGTGTCAACTAACGATCAGACCTATACTCGAGGAATGCCCGCTGTACGAAACTTTTTTGGACCAGAAAAGGCTGGAAAGAAGACTACCGATAATGCTTGGAGATAACAATTACAATATTGACAAAGTTATCATATTTTTGAAACAATATAATTTTTTTCGAAAAAATATAACTGAAAAATAAAACTGAGGAACCAGGACACTAAAGACCATAGAAGTTGATTATCCAAAAAACAATCACACAAATTTAACTTGATTTATTAGACTGTTAGAGAAATTTCAAAACTGAAATTTTTAATTGAGGCCCTAAAACTGAAATTAAAAAAATGAGTGGAAAAAACCTGGAGTCCTTGTACTCCTTTATTATTTATTTGTGAAATAGTAAAATCTGTTTAACTAACTTACATACATTATACATTAATATGATAAAAGTAAAAAAAAATATTATTATATAGAGCAAATATTTTAATAATCAATGGGTCATTCCACGTCAAATCAACCAATGGTTTGAACCTTGACCTCTCCAATTTCTATGAGTTTTGGTATAGCAGATGCACTTACCAAGACTATCTTAATATATATAAATTACGTGTCCCGTTCTGGTTCCATCTGGACTCCTGCTGAACCGATTTTAATCAAATTTGCACACCGTGTGCAGTTTGATCCAACAAGAAAGATAGGACAGCTTATATCTTAATTTTTTAGTCACAATATTATTTGTATATTATCTGCAAGTAACAATTATCTGTTAGCTCCATACTATTGTAACATATGGCGGTATAAAGCTAAACACAGACTACTCTGACGTTATGTGTTCCCACGTCTTGTCAGGCATCGTGGGACCAAGTCAGATATAAAGCGGTGTTCACATTGGCTTGACGTATAGCAACTACTTCTTGCTCATTGCGTTTCCCGACAGTTTGTATTGAACCTCCAACCATGAGTTTATTCCGTGTTTTTGACATGCTGGAAGAAGAAGAAGAAATGTCTGCTTTGCATCCATTAACTCGTCTAGAGAATGGGTCCATCCTATCAACATGGGGCGAGACGAATTCGGGGAGATCCAAAATTTAATGCCTCAATTAATAGAAGATGAAGAGCGGTTTAAATGCTATTACAGAATGACAAAAACTATAACCTAATTTAGATCATAAATTTCTGTTATAATCATGTCTGGTTATATTTGATATTGATTGATACTTTTTCCTATCAATAGGTGCCTTTACACATACACGCTTTCCGTACGGAAAGAGCCTCAAACAGGAAAGCATGTAGGTCAAACTTGTGGAGCCAAAATGTGAGGCTGCGCTTTCCGTCCGGAAAGCGTGTCGACTTGATGTGTAAACTTCATCTCTATACCCGTTTAATTTATATTAAAGTTACATACCGATATTTCTATAAGGGCAATTTTTTTTGTGAGGGGGGGGGAGGGAATTCAACTGATTTTCGAAAAATTTGATATTAAAGTTACATACCTATATACCAATAATTTTATAAGTGTGAAACACCACTGTATTGATTTATTTTATTTTTTGGAGGGGGCGACGGGAGGGGGGTCAGAATTTAACTGATTTTCGAAAAATTTGGTACTCAAGTTACATACCTACATACCAATAATTTTATAAGCGTGAAACATCAATTTTTATTTTTTTTTTTTTTTTTTGGAAGTGGGGGAGGGGGGGATTAAAATTCAAACGATTTTCGTAAAATTTTATCCTCAATTTACATACCTACATACAAACAATTTTATATGGGTGAAGGATCACTAAATATATTTCTTAATTTGGGGGTGCAGGGATTACCGATTTCTGATATTCAAGCTACATACCTACGTACAAACAAATTTATAAGGGCGAAACATCTCACTATTCCACAGGGGAAGCCACCTGACTCTTCTGACGCCTTCCCACATCTGACGAAAATCTAAAACTTTTGATATTCTTCCCACGCGTCAGATGGCGTGTGGCGTCAGATTGCCTCATCCCACGTGATCCCACGTCACGTCAGCTCAATATGAACGTAACCGCCCAAAACCCTGTGTTAGATTTTATATCCCACGCATTATGACGTGGGCCCACGTCACGTCAGAGTAGACTGTATTCACCTTAAGGTTATACTATTATATAAAAGGACAAGCCATTTTTCGTTTGTGTTCACTAACCGTCAAAAACTACTGAACCAATCTCTACCAAATTTTGACTACATCATCTTTATAGAATGGTTTAGCAATAGTAAAATCTAATGATTTTCAAATAATTCTTTATTGAAAAATGAATAATAAGTGGATAACAGTGAAGTTCAAAAATGGCGGCAATTGCCATCTACATGAAAGGTTAAAAGGTACGGTGTTACATAGAGCTGAACATTGATAGTAAAATTTACTTATTTTCAATTAAATTGTTATAAAAACAGCTATATGGTGTGAAATATACCAAATTTTAACTGCATCATTTTCATAGTTCTAGGTTTAGCTGCAATAAAAATTTAAATGTACAAGATTGTTAGAAACGGGTTTTGCTACACTTGTGTGTAAAAATATGAATTTTGAACCTTTAGTTGTAAGCACTGATAATGCAGTCCATTATATGCAACAATTTCTAATAGTCTCTGTCCATCTGGATTACCAACTCATATATTAAAATTGAAAATTTGATATCTAATTATGCTTTATGTTATCTTCAAACACCTAATCAATCTAAATTTAACCAAGTTAATAATGACTGCTATGGGTGAAAATATGATCAAAAATATAATTTTCAATTGTTCACTTTAATACAAGATTTTTATCGATGAACATAAAAAAAATCAATTATTAGTTAAAATTATCGAAGATGTTCACTTATGAGAGAGGGCGAAGCCTCGAAGTTATATATATAAAAGGACAAGCCATTTCCGTTCGTGATCACTAACCGCGAAAACTACTGACCCAATCTGCACCAAATTTTAACTACATCATTTTCATAGTTCAAGGAAGGTTAAGCAATAATAAAATTTACATATTTTCTATTACATTGCTGTTAAAAAATGGATAAATATGTGTAGTCCAAGCAACGAAGGTTTTTTAGGGGAGTTAATTCATGTAGAAGGAAATTTTGGCACAGTTGTAAGGGGAGGTGTCCTTAACAACATACTAAAAGTACTGGGGGGTGGGGGTGGAGCTAAGGGTGGGGGGGGGGGGCGCTCTGAAGGTCGGTTTTTTCCAGTTTTTCGTTAATAACTCGAAAACTCGTGCCTCTTGCGAAAATATGTTTGTGTGCTAAATTAATTTAAATAAAATTGTTTACAAAAAAGGTTCTATACATGTTTTTTTTCTGGGATCAATGCTTAAGAAGATATAGTGGGGGGAATATGGAAAATGTAATAAAATTTATATATTAATTGTTAAAATTCCAACGTTTATTGTTACAAATGAATAGTTTATTATTATTAATTGATTGCTTATTGCTATCAATAAGCTACAATATAAGATATAATTATTGTCGTTAAGCCTAATATGCTTATTATAGTACTTGCGGTAAGGTTAGGTTAGGTTAGGTTGATTGTTTTTGGACACTCAACTTCTATGGTCTTTAGTGTCCTGGTTCCTTAGTGTTTCCTGTTTTGTTTTTTTTTAATTATATTTTTTTCGAAAAGTTATGGTGCTTCAAAAAATTTTATAATTTTGTCAATATTATCTTTGTTATCTCCAAGCATTACCGAGAGTCTTCTTTCCAGCCGTTCCTGCTCAAAAAAAGTTTCGTACTGCGGGCATTCCTAGAGGATATGTCTAATCGTTAGTTGACACTGGCAGTATAAACATTTCGGTGAGGCTTCTCTCATTATAAGGTATCCATGAGTAAGGCGAGTATGGCCGATCCTTAATCTTGTGATCACCACTTCTTCTCTTCTCTTTCTCCGATATGATGTATGCCATTGTTTGATGTCACTTTAATTATTTTTAATTTGTTATCTACCTGGGTTTCATGCCATAATTCTATCCAAGTATGCCTGGCTAAATACTTTAAAAAATTACAAACGTCCGAAGGGGTATATATTGTTTTGATGTCTAGCGAGGAAATGGCTGCTTGCTTGGCTGCTTCGTCTGCGGCTTCATTCCCTTTTATCCCCCATGGGATGGTATCCAGATAAGTAACAAGTTCTTTTGTGAATCATTTAACATTGAGGCATATGCCTGTGCCTTTCTTATGACTGGATCCTTGGTATATAGGTTAACAAAAGATATTATGGCAGAAAGGGAATCAGTAAATATGGCAAGATTTTTTCTTCCAGGTGCATAGCGTAGTGTAACGCCGCAGTAATCGCCCAGCATTCCGCTGTAAAGTTACTGGTGATTGGCGGAAGTTTGTATTTCAAAATCGTAGTGTCCAAAAACAACGGAACACCCAACATTGTTGTTTGATTTTGAGCCATCTGTAAATATGAATTTAAAGTTTTTGTATTTTTCTTTAATTTTGTTAAATTCTGTTAAGTATATTATTTCTGAGGTGCTAATTTTCGAATATTTTTTAGTGTTAAATCTATTGTTGGAATTCGTAGAGTCCATGGTGGATATTTCAAATCATCGGTTGTAGGTTCGAGGTGTTGTATTTCTTTTATATATTTTCCGGCTCTGATTCCCAATGGGGAAGGTAGTCTTTGGTTTTCCAGAAATCTTCTGAACTTTGGTTGGAACACGGGTATCCAAGCTGGATTTTTGTTATTGAATTTTAGCCTACCAATATAACCGCAGGCAAGCTGGTGTCTACGAACAGCTAGTGGTGGTTGCCCAGCTTCAACACAAATGCTACATACGGGACTAGTTCTGAATGCACCTGTTGCGAGACGTAGACCAGCATGGTGAACCGAGTCAATAGCTGAAAGCTGGGTAAGGTTCGCTGAGGAGTAAATAAAACTTCCATAGTCCAGTTTGGATCTTATCAGGCAAGTGTAAACTTTAATCATGCTTGCCCTGTCAGCACCCCAAAGAGCAGCCAGCAAGAACTTTAAGAACATTTAATCTCTTGGATGATTCTGCCTTTAACCACTTTATATGTTCTTTCCAGCTCAGTTTAGAATCAAAAACCAGGCCTAGAAATTTAGTACTTGGTACAAAGTTTAAGTTTATGCCTCTGTAAGTTAGTAATGGTGGAGGAGTGGTGTTCTGCGTTTTGAAAACACTATACATTTCGTCTTTTCAGTAGAGAATTTTAAACCTGATTGTGTAGACCAGATTTCTAAGTTTCTTAGGCAGTTTTGCAATATTCTTTGCATCCTCTCGCGCTGGTCTCTAAACGATAAAAGCAGTGCCAAATCATCAACAAACAGAAACGTTTTAATCGATTTGGGTATACTGGTCGTAACTTTGTTTATAGCTATTGCAAAAAGAGCACAGCTTAGGACGCTTCCCTGTGGAATACCCTTGTTCATATTTCTGATTGAAGAAAAACTGTTACCTATTCTGACTTGAAAAGTTCGATTTTTAAGAAAGTTTTTAATCATACACAACTTGTAAGTGAAATGGGTCGATAGTTGACGCTGATGGGAATAGTTTACTTTTATTGTTTTTTTTTTGAACAAAATTGGAATTATTACTGCTCTTCTCCAGATCTCTGGAAATTCTCCAGTGTACCAAATACGGTTATACATGGTTAGGAGAGCGTTCAGTGTCTGTTTTGGAAGATTTTTAAGCATTTCATTATGTATGTCATCTATACCTGGTGCAGTCGGTTTCAATTCATTTATATTCGCCTTTAGTTCTTCCATTGTAAAAGGAGTGTTGTATGAATTTTCAATGTTATTGTTGCTATAATCCAAATTTGCTTCATTTTCTTCTATCTGATGGTCTTGGGGAAGAATATATATTGAATAGTAGTCTGCAAAATATTCGGCCAAAGTGTTTGAGTCTTGTGTAAAATTTCCATTAATTAATAAACCTGGTTGATAATCTATTTGTTTCCCAGTTATGCTTCGTATTTTCTTCCAGAATAGTCGTGGTGGAGTGTTTGTTGAGATTGATTCTAAAAAAGGTTCCAAGAATCTTTTTTTTTATTTTTAATTATTCTGCGAGCTATTGATCGGTTTTTTTTATATTCTATTATATTTTTTTGAGTAGGTTCTTTTTGGAATAATTTTTAGGGCTTTTCTTCGGTTTTTAATAGCTATTTTGCACTCGTTATCATACCAGGGGATGTTTCTATTGGATTTTGTACTGGTTGAGGATCGTGGGATTGAGCTTTCTGCTGCTGCCAGGATCGATGATGTAATTTGATCATTAACCAATTCACTGCTACTTCCCTCAGATATATCGGTTTCCGCTATCTGGATACTGCTTTTGAATTTCGGCCAGTCAGACTTTTCCGTAATCCACCTAGGATATCTTTCAACCAGAGTGTTATTATTGGTAAAATCAATGATCAAGGGGAAATGGTCACTAGAGTATTGATCTTCGCTGACTTGCCAGTTGAGGTGAGTATAAAATGCTGGAAGTACACCAAGTCAGATCTATGCAGGAGAAAGAGTGATAGGCTGGGCTCAAGTATGTTGGCTGTCCTGTATTAAGAAGAATAGAGTTAGAATTGTCAATAAGTTTTCTAATAACAGTTCCTCTCGTAGTATTAGTCGAAGAACCCCAGGAAGTGTGATGGCCATTAACGTCGCTCGTAACGATATAAGGAGATGGCAGGCTATTCAGAAGATTGATGAGATCAGTTTCAACAAAATTTTCGGGGGGTAAATATAAATTTAATAGATATACGGGAAAATTTAGGTAGAGTTTGGCAACAATAGCTTGCAAGGGAGTATTGATAGTTAATATCTCAGACACGACCCTATTATGTACTGCAACCAACACGCCCCCACACGCTCTATTTCCGTCTATGTAGTCGTTTCTGTAAATTTTGTAATCTTTTAATTTAAATTCCTTATTTGGTAAAAGTTTACTTTCTTGTATACATATGGCTACAGGTTGATATTTGTTAATTATCAATTTTAGTTCTTCATACTTATTCAAAAGTCCGTTACAATTCCACTGAATAATAGTTTGAGGTAGTGACATTGGTGAGTGAGCGAGTTGAAGAGATTAAAGGAGAGAAAAAAAACAAACAAAAAAAAAAAAAAAACATAAAGACGACAGAGTAATAGAAAAAATATAGAAAAACTAAAACTGAAATAGTAAATATTAATTAAGATATATATATGATGAATACATCAATTAGTTTCCATTTTTTTCTTTACTCTTTGAAGTGCTTCTAGTCTTACTTCTGGTTCGTCTTTGTTTAACTTCTGTCCATTCACCATGTTGATTTAGTGTAAAATCAGAGGCAATGTTAGTCTCAATAGGGGGAGGATCGTTAAGGGTTTGGGATATGGAGACCACCTCACCTGGGGGGGGGACTTAGGGTAGATGTGGTTAAGGGAGGTGAGGAAACGGGAGAAAAAAGGGACTGGAAAAGATGAGGATTCTGGGAGGATGTGGAGGGAGCAGGGAAAGGAGAGAAGGAAGGAGGGAGGGAGGGAGTGGGGGAAAGAGTGGGGGTTTCGGTCAATTTACTCACGACTGAGGCGCTGACCGGGACGCATTTAATAACATCAATGGGCTGCTTAAAAACAGTTTGCTTAGTATTAATTCTTCAGTTTGGACACTAACACTTTTTTTATTATTTTTTTAAAACATCAGAAAAATGAAATATATACTGAAATCGGGTGTAATGTATCGTATTTCTTTTTTGCTGCAAAATAAGTAATTTTTTCAGATTCTTGAATACGCTTAATTTCTTTTTCTTTTATAAAAATAGGACATATGTTAAGGCAATTATAAGCGTTTTCCTTTATTTCTCATTATCTATTTTTTTTCAACCTTTTTTTTGTAATCAGGTACTTAGTCATTTCTTTTTGTAACATCTGTTCTTTGTTATACTCTCTCTAGTGAACTTGTCTCCACCACGCTATTGTCTCCTAGTTAATAGTATATGAGTAAAGTTTCGGTTTTCTATCAGTTAAGTGGTTTAAAACATTTGAAATTTGGTCCGACGTCAGTCGTCAACATTTCGCGGCGTCAGAGATCTCGTCGCCGCGATTTGTAACCAGGAAGCGGCTAAATTCTCCTAGAGAAGACACGAAGTCCGGTGAGTGGAATTTTACTCATCTTCTTAAGCCACAAACCAGTTTAAAATTTCATTCTTTTTTTTCTAATTATACAGTCCACATTTACGCAATATAATATTTATTTCTTTTAGTCAAGCTACTGAAAGCCCTTACATATTTTTGGTCCTCTTGGGCCACATAAAATTTCGAATGTTTAAACCACACAAAGTATGTTTAGAGTATTTCTTGAACAATAAGGTTAATTATTGCCCCCGAATAAAATTAATTACTTAATTTATTAATTTTTCTTTTTTAAATTCACAAACGGCGTCGGTTTAGGTAGCCATTTTGATTAATTTACGAAACATTCGTTAGAATCCACAGCCTTACATAGTATAGCCACTGCTACCTTAAAATTATCTATTGTAACCTTACAATGATACATTGTAAATTGTAACCTTATCAAACCTATTCATTTTACGTTCTTTGCATTTTTCTTTATTTTGATCATATTATCAATCGAAAATTCTGATTTTCTTTGCTTTTTGTTTGTATTTGTTTCTATTTTACAATTTTATTCACGCTTTTGATTTTCGATTTCTTTTCGGACCGAATCCTTTTTGAATCCCATTAATACAGTATCCTTGGCTTTGTTTTAATATATTTATTTTCCTTTCACTTGTTGTTTACTTATTTATTTTGATTTTATTACATTTGTCACTTTTCGTTACCGGTTTTCAATTTTAATTCGAATCATAACCTTTCTGATTTAATTAATTTGAATTTTCATATTACATTTCAGCTGCCCCATATTTAATTATTTACTTTAACGATGGATCAAAAAAAACTCGCGAAAAAAATATTAAAGGCTTTGAAAATCGCTGAAACCAAACGTCAAAACATTTTTGCCGACATCACCAAATCATGGGATGAAATAAAGAATTCGACCGTATCTGATATAGATCTTGTTCGCTCGTATTATGATGATCATTATTCCTCCAAAAGAAGTTCCAAACAGTAACTGATGAAATTATTGAATTAAATTACAACCTTGACCCCGATGATACCGTTGAAACTACACGCGTTTCATCCTCGTTCGAACCATTCTATTCACAATTCAAGCCAAATACCATAAGTTAAAAAAACAAGAACCTGCTTCCTTGATAAAAAATGAAAACATACAATCAAATAATAATGAACCACCCAAAATTACCCAGCACATGCCTCCCATTACCATTCCTACATTTACCGGCAATATTGAAAAGTGGAGCGAATTTTTCTCAATTTTTAATTCTCTTGTCCATGAGAATTCTCAATTGATAAAACATTCAGAAGTTCCATTATTTACGTACATCGGTCTCCCATGAAGCTCTGGCTGTTATTGAAAATTTTCAGTTAACAGCTGAAAATTACCCCTTGGCTTAACAAGCTCTTGTAAACCGATATCAAAGCACTCGCCGTATCGCCACCACATATTTAAATAAAATTTTGGACTATAAGTGCTCCACCACGCACTCGTTGAGTGCTCTAAAAACGTTCATTCAAGTCCATCAAAACTCAATTGAAGCCATCAAAGCTTGAAGGTTGGCGATTTAGCAAACTTTTTGTTGTTATCATTATCCCTCAGGAATTTAGATTCAAGAACTGCAAGAGCTTCCGAAGAAAAGCAAGCCGACACAGCGATCCCATCTTATGATAAACTGTTAGAGTTCGTGGAGCATCAAATAAAAACTATAGAAATTTCATCCACCCACAGCCCTGCCAGCAGCTCCTCATCTCCTAATAAACCTCGATCTCATGGTACTTCTAAACTCGGAGGGACAGCCTTACTGTGTGGAGCTCAGTGTTTGTGCGCATGCGCTAAGTTCTAACGGTTTTAACGGTTTTTAACGGTTTTCCAGACCACGTGGAAGATGTAAGAGGTATGTTAATTTGTTTTAATTAAGTGAAAGTGATAATTAGTGATATAGTTACTACTCTTACTTAATTACCACTCGATAAACAGACAAACGGCAATGACTATGGAACTAGACCAGGCTACACTCGTTAGGAAACGACCAAACACTACACCTGAAACAGACGAACAGGGCTTCACCAAAGCCAGACGAACACTGAGAGCACGTCCAACTACTACATATATTCCCACAATAACACATAATACTTTCAATGCACTACAAAACATAACCGAACCACAACCCTCAACAAGCACAGCTACTAATACCAACATTACACAAAATACGAACACAAACAACAGGACTTACAAGCCACCACCCATCATACTAACACCACCCAGATCACAGACGGAATTACGCACACTATTCAAATCCGAGGGCATTACAGACTTCGACATACGATCAAACAAAAGTGAGACACGAATATACGCTGAAACAACAGTGGCATATAACAGCATTTTACGAATAATAGACAACAGTGACGTAGACTATCACACTTTCGCCCCACGTGGCACTAAGCCACAACGACGTTACATTATAAAAGGGCTTGATATTGATCATTCCCTGGACTCCATCAAAGAAATCCTCCAAGCCCGACTTCCCGGGTTTCAATCAGCATGGAGGATGCAAAAAACTGCTTCTGACGGGACAAAACACCTACTCTCACACATCGTGGTCACTACTGACCACACAACAACCCTAGATTCCCTTAAATCTATTAAATCAATAGATCATATCAGATTCTCAGTTGAAAAACTGAGAAATTTAAATGGCCCCAGACAGTGCTTTAACTGCCAGGAATATGGTCACACTAAAAATTACTGTGGGCGCACTATCATATGCGTCAGGTGTGCAGGCAACCACGAGGTGAAAGACTGCCCCTCCAGATCAGAACCCCCCAAGTGTAGGAACTGCGGTGGCCCTCATGTGGCATCTTATCGCAACTGCCAATCCAGGCTGGAGCTTATTAAAACTAAGCTACAGCAAAAACCCCAACAGCGGCAAACCTCATTGGCCGCCGAGCCCTCCAATAGGAACGCTCCCTCAGCCCCCACCACCTCAGGCCCCTCTACTTATGCCGGCCGCTGCGCTGCAGCCACGCCACAACCCAACCAGCCTTCACCACAGCCCAGCCAGACCTCATCACAACCCAGCCAGCCCTCACCACAGACTTACGAATTCATGACGGACATGAAAGAGATGTTTAGGGACATGAAAGAAATGTTTATATCAAATCAGAACGACATGAAGGACATGTTTAGAACCCTCATGACATCCATGAACGTTATGATCACACAACTTTCAACTCGCCATGGATAGATATTCCATCCTGAACTATAACATTACAGGACTCATGAAGCGTAAGCTTGAGCTCGAAACCCTATTGGCTGATTACCGGCCAACCGTTGTAGCACTGACGGACACAAAGCTACACAGACACACACCAGTATACTTTACAGGTTACATCACATACAGACTCGACTCGCCTATTCAAGGAGGCGTCGCACTATTAGTACGACATGACATACCGTCACGGCTAATGGACAGGAAAACACTACACGATGACAAACACACAGCCATCACCATACAAGTTAAACTAAAACACACATACAAAATTACATGCATTTACAGAAGCCCAAAAGGACAGATAGAGACATTTAAGACTTTTCTGAAGAACACAGAAACAGACAGACAACACATAATAGTAGGTGACCTGAACGCCAGACACCATGCATGGAATTGTTCCAGACCCAACGCACTAGGAAACCACCTCACCAAAACAAAATACACTGTCATTCACCCAGACGCTTACACTTACAGACAGCACTCAAATCCATCATACACTTCTACACTAGACCTACTCCTCACACAACAGCCACACCGATTCACTAACTGCAGCACCATAGAGTTCAGTGACAATGATCACATACCAGTACTATACGAACTAGGACGTCACACTGGAGTAACACCACCCACTCACACCAGATACGATTTTAAACATGGAGATTGGAAACTCTACAAATCACACATATACAAAAACATACCCACTATCACTCCACTCCACAACACAACAGATATTGACGCAGCCATACATACACTTGAAAACATAATACACGACGCAGCATCAGCATCTATACCCACATTCAACCCTACACCCATTCATCTACGCAAACCGCCACAGCACATACTCACACTCATAAAACAGAGAAAACAACATTAAAAACATTTGGTACAGAACACACGACCCAACATACAGACCTATCATAAACAGTCTCACACGACAGATTAGCACCCTCATGTCGCAGTGGAAAACGTCCTTATGGCACGATCAACTTCGCCGCACTCATTACGACCACAAAAACTTCTGGAAATTAGTCCGAAGTCATAACACCAAGTCAAAATCGGTGAAGATCACCCGAGGCGACGAACTCCTTACCCCAGCAGATCAGGCCACAGCACTATCAGACTATTACACAGAACGAGACGCTTCACGCACAGACTCAGTCTACAGCCACATCCCCCAGACAGACCCTCTTCAGAACCCTCTTTTCTCGTCGTACAAAGACCTGACTGCATCCATTAGAAACACGAGGGGAAACAAAGCCACAGGACAAGATAACATATCTTATGTCCTTCTCAGATTTTTACCTAGGAAAGCCCACATGTTTCTCCTCAACATTTATAACGCGTGCACCCGCCTCAGGTATTTCCCCACGGAATGGAAACATGCTATTGTCGTTCCACTCCTAAAACCCCGCAAAAGAGGCACTGTACCCGAAGAATACCGGCCCATCAGTCTCCTCAGTCACATTTCAAAAATATATGAGAAACTTATTCTCATACACCTTCGGAGACACTGCGACACACACGACGTTATCCCGCCTGAACAGACAGGTTTTTTCGCGTGGAGTTAGTTGCTATCACCATGTAGCAAAACTGCAGTTTGATGCTGCTTCTAACCTTAATAGGAACCTTGCCACGGCAATGATTTCACTCGATTGCACCCAAGCCTTTGACTCTGTGTCACACCCAACCCTCATAAATCGACTTAGGCTCCTGAAATTCCCAGACCAACTGGTCGACATTATTGGTAGTTACCTGACTAACCGGACCTTCTCAGTTCGGGTTAGAAATGACATATCCGCCCCTAGACCAGTCACCTGCGGTGTACCTCAGGGCTCGGTCCTTGCGCCCATATTATTCAACATCTACACGGCTCATATAGTCGGACAGAAGCTGGACAAAGTCCAGATAGCCGCATATGCTGATGACATTGCTGTATACTCAGCGAGCATGAATGCGAAACACGCAATGCGCAAGGCCCAACAGGCAGCCCAACTGATCACAGAACAGCTACACGACATCAACATTCACATCAAACACACAAAAGACAGACGCTATCACATTCTCTTACAAGAAAACACCACAGAAACAGCTCACTCTCAACGGTCAGCCAATCAAAACATCACAACACCTAACATACCTAGGCATGAAACTTGAATCACACCTGTCATTCACAGCACACGTTAATCACAGAATACATGTAGTCAAAAGCACCACATATCAACTCAAACACCTACTCTATGCACCTACTCTTTCACTCAGGCTCAAACTCTTACTTTACAAAGCCATACTCAGACCCTCACTATTACATGGTGCACCACTCCTGCACTATCTTTATCCAACAACACTCAAAACACTACAAACATATCAGAACAGTATTCTCATGAAAATATGTAGAGGTACATCACTTGAACGACGAAACATGGCATTCATACATGACCAACTACAACTAGACACAATCCAACAATTCATATCACGACGACACATCAAGTTTTTCGACAACCTCCCAGCATCATTTAACCCATTATTCCGCAGCCTCACCCCATCCCCCCTACCTGCCAGATGGCAGGGCAGGAAAGGTCCCATCAATCCCATCCACATCATCACATAAACCTGTATATATGTATATAGATAACTCTCTTTCATCTATCTTTCTCTCTTCTCTTCTGTCTATAACTTTCTTCTTCTTTCGTTTTCTGCCTATCCTATTATTTTTATTATTATTATTAATTTTATTATTATTTTATTTTCATATTCATTGAGCGGAGGCCCCTCAACTCCAGAATACATCATTTCGAGCCAATCAGGCGCACACAACTTCCAAAATTAAACATTACATTACTCCTTCCAGTACCAACGGTAGAAAAAGGACAAAAGGTATCGTTCCTATTGTACTATCCCTGTAGATATAGGTTAACTAATTTCATGTTTTTCTGTTATAGTTCTGAGGGATCAGAAAAAAAAAAAAAAAAAAAAAAAAAAAAAAAAAAAAAAAAAAAAAAAAAAAAAAAAAAAAAAAAAAAAAAAACTTCTAAACTATCCTTTATTGTAGCCAACAATGAAAAAAAAAAGCCTCCACACAAATCTTTTCCAAATGCTTATTTTGTCATAAGGGTCACTCCTTATCTTCGTGTCCCACCTTTTTTCCAGTGTCAAGGGAAGAAAAGATTTCCTTTCTCCGCACCCATAGAAGGTGTTTCAATTGCTTTGGTTCACACCTGAAAGCCGATTGCCCTTCGACGGCATCATGCCGTAGATGCTCATCCAGGAATCATCACACGCTGTTACATCCTGATCGCTCAAATGATTCCTCGCTTCCACTTAAGCCTAATGCCAATGTTCCCACTAATTCATTACATGAAAAGACCGAGCCAACTACTGCTAATGCTCTTGTTTCCTGTAGTTGCACTTCTTCAACTCCCAAAATAGCTCCAGCTTCTGTTGTTAACATGCTAGGTACCTTTCGAGCCCGCATCCATAATAACTCTCTTGGTTATGTACCAATACGAGGGGTCATTGACCCTGGCTCCCAAATATCATTTATTTCTCAAAGTCTGGCTCGATCACTTGGTCTTAAAGTGAATCATGCTCCTATTTCGGTAAGTGGAATAGGCGGTTCGCTGTCAACCTCATCTGGAACCGTATCGTGCAACCTAGTCTCCTCATACTCGACCCAGCACGTTAGCGCGAATTTATCAGTGTTTCCCAATATCGTCGAGCATTTGCCAACTGCTGAGCTGCCTCCTACGATTCCTCAATCGTTCATTCATCTTCAATTAGCTGACCCAACCTTCCACCGACCCGACCGGGTTGAAATTTTACTAGGTGCTGACGTCTACCCACAGTTATTGTCCCCTGAACCTATTGTCAAGCACCCGAATGGTCCCGTTGCTGTGAGCACTATATTTGGTTGGACAATTGTTGGTCCTATGGACTCCCAGACTCCCTCATACAGCATCACGTCGCTCATTTCTACTGCTGAACTTTCTCAGCACCTTTCGAAATGCAGGGAAATCGAGCATGTTCATGCACCCGTAATTGAAGATCCCCTTGACACTCTCACTGAGCAGCTCTCCCGGGACACTCACCAACGACAGCCGGATGAACGGTACTCCGTATCCTTGCTTATGAAGCCCGATGCTACTCCGGTTCAGAGCATTTCTTCCAAATCAAACGCTTCCTTGTTAAATTTGCAAAGGCGATTAGCTAAGACCCCTGAGTTTGCTTCAGAATACCATAATTTCATGCAGGAGTACGCCCAGCTCAACCACATGTCTATGGCTCCTACGCCTTCTTCATACATTGTTCCGCATCATGTGGTAACCAAAATTACCAATCAGGGTAGCAAATTGCGTGTGGTATTTAATGCCTCAAGCCCTGATTCCTCTGGCGTTTCTTTAAACGACCGTCTGTTGAAGGGGCCCAAGTTACAATCTGACGTTTCTGCCGTCCTGTTAAATTTTCGGTTCCCTAAAGTTGCCTTGTGCTGTGACACACAAAAGATGTATCGTCAAGTGCTCGTTCACGAACAGGATCGCAACTTGCAACACATTTTTTGGACCCCGGACAACAATTCGCTAGTCGAAGAGGCGCAGCTGAATACCGTAACATACGGTTTGGCCCCTTCAGCGTTCCCGGCCATGCGCGTGCTGCATCAACTTGTAAAGGATGAAGGTTCCGATTTCTGCTTGGCTTCAGTAGCCTTAATGAATCAAACTATGTCGATGACATAATAACTGGCGCTAATAATGTCCAGTCTCCTAGTTTCCTGCGGTCGCAATTAACCAAATTGCTGAGTTTAGGCAGATTTGAGCTACGCAAATGGTCCACAAGTCACCCTCAAGTTCTTGAGGATCTCCCTGAGGAACATTGCGAATCCCCTTTGGTTCTGAATGACGAGGACAAGTCGTTGAAAATTTTGGGCTTAAATTGGGAACCTTCTGAAGATCTGTTGTATACAGAGTGATACCCTTCAACGGTAAATGCACCATTTGGTCGCATATCAGTTCGGCTCTGAACCCAGCCGATATGGTTTCTCGAGGGCTGAACCCTAATTTGCTGTCTGAGCCTATTGAGTCCTCTCTTTGGTCATATGGCCCTCCACTTATGTCGGACTTTCAAGCAAGTTGGCCTCCACCGTTTGTCCCACCATCTACTCCCTCAGCTTCTATCCCTGAGTTATCCACTAGACATGTGCATTTCGCTGCCAATAGTGTCCTTGCTGATCCATATATCATAACTCGTTTCTCCTCATGCTTACGTCTACAGCGTGTGGTAGCCTGGATGATGCGCTTCGCTCAGAATTGCCGCGTGCGTTCGAAAGCGAAACCGAGTTTTCAAGGTCCACTAACCACCTCCGAAATTGAACAATCTTTTTTGGTAATTGTGCGTCTTGTAGAGGGTTCGCGTTTCACCGAACGAATCCGTCTCATTCTGTCGAATAAACCTGTTCCCTGTTTAGGACATTTGTCTCCTTTCCTCGACGAAGTTGGCATTCTCAGGGTGGGCGGCAGACTTCAGAACACTGAACTCCCATTTTCGGCTCGCATCCCCGCTTTGCATCCTGATCCTGATGGCAATATCCGGGTGGTGACTCTCCGCACTGCTGACGGCGTCTTTACGCGACCCGTCAACCAAGTCATTCCCTTACCGGAATGACTCCCTCTGAATAATTATTGTACAATTGTATGTTCATTTTGTTTATTTATTTTTTTCTTTTTTTTTACTTTTTCTTTTTTTCTTTAACTCCCTTATCCCTTTGATCATCTTTGAAAATGGGAAACTCCTCCCCATTTTGTTGGGCGGTATGTTAAGGCAAATATAAGCGTTTTCCTTTATTTCTCATTATCTATTTTTTTTTCAACCTTTTTTTTTGTAATCAGGTACTTAGTCATTTGTTTTTGTAACATCTGTTCTTTGTTATACTCTCTCTAGTGAACTTGTCTCCACCACGCTATTGTCTCCTAGTTAATAGTATATGAGTAAAGTTTCGGTTTTCTATCAGTTAAGTGGTTTAAACATTTGAAATTTGGTCCGACGTCAGTCGTCAACATTTCGCGGCGTCAGAGATCTCGTCGCCGCGATTTTGTAACCAGGAAGCGGCTAAATTCTCCTAGAGAAGACACGAAGTCCGGTGAGTGGAATTTTACTCATCTTCTTAAGCCACAAACCAGTTTAAAATTTCATTCTTTTTTTTCTAATTATACAGTCCACATTTGCTCAATATAATATTTATTCCTTTTAGTCAAGCTATCTGAAAAGCCCCTACAACATATTTTTGAAAAAGAGTCATGTTGACCCATACAATTAACACATTTTACAGGGCCACTACATTCCGTGCCCTCATGTTTAGTTTTGCCACATAACCTGCATAGCGCCTCTTTTTTACAGGCTGTTTTAACATGACCGAATTTTAAACATGAATAACAACGAGTGGGATTTGGTGTGAATTGTTTAATTTCAACATTATAAAAACCTATTTTAATTTCTTTCGGCAAGTTCGGGTTGTTAAATGTAAATAGATAATTGTGACTATTGAATTTTTCACCATTTTTAAAATACGTCATTCTTTTTACATCCGCCACGTTTTGTGGTTTTAGTTCTTCTTTTATTTCGTCTAAACTAACGCAGTCTAAATCAGGCACCACGCGAGGCCTAGACTTCTATTTAATTTAACATGTCGTTCCACTTTAATTTTAAATTGTATAGCATATTGCATTTTATAAGTTTATCTGATTGAATTTTGAGATAGTTTCCACTAATAGTGTGCCATTTCTTAACTTTTTTATCATTTTTACTTCACCTACTTGAGAATTTATTCCTTTATAGATCAAAAAAGGTGAAACCTTTTTAAAATCCATAACATTTCCCTCATCATCATTTTCCTCTCTACTAATAATAAAAATCTAACACATGTTAGTTTAGTGTCACTATTAGTTTCATAAAGATTTTTAAATTTTTCTTTTTTCCTCTTGCGAGGAGGAGATTCAGCCATAATGGCTAATGAATATTAATAATAAGAAAAACAATATAATAATAAAAGAGAATAAACGAGAGAAAAGAAAAAAAAAATGAGAACAAACGATAACAATAAATAAAGAAAAAGTAAAAGTTCAGCTCTTATCTGAGTAGTTGTTCGAGTTAATCCTCGGCAGCTCCACAACACACGTCTTCACTCTACCGATTCTAAACACAAACTCCACTTGCGGTAAGTCGCACTTTTCCTCAAAAACACGTTTGTCGGTACTCTTTTGGCTATAACTCCGAAACTATTTATCTAATCTCGAATTTCTTGTTTTCATCATAATACTGGTTAAATTTATAATCAGATAATATATATTTAGTTTTAATTAAGTTCCGTGAAATATCCATTCCACCTCGCTGAATTCCGCGTACTGTTGTGAAATCCTTATTTTTTCGGAACATTTCTCGTTATAACTCTAAAATTGTTTGTTCGGTTCCGAATTTCTTTTTTCCATCTCATAGTTGGTTAAATGTGCTATTAGATCCTATATACCAAATTTTGATTTAAGTCCGTGAAACACCCACGCCAGCCTGCTTAACATATCAAAAATGTCATGTTTTGCCAAAACATACATATTAAGTGTGCTAGCATGGGTATTACACGGAATATAATTAAAAGTCGTAGATAGGACCTGATAGATAATTTCAGTAGCTTTAAAATGAAAAAAAACCAAAAAAAAAACAAACTATAATTTTATAACAGTTTGCAGTTGTTACTGTGCTAGCAAGGGTATTACACGCAAGTCTGTCTAGAAGTGAGATGAGGAAGAATAAAAATTTGTTTAGGAAAATGTGTATTGTGATTACATAGACTAATCCATGTATGTACATATATCGTTTATTACTTTACTATCCGTTTTTATTGTTCACCAAGCTAATAAATAACATTTTTGAACGTTAAATCATTTTTTAATCCATCATTTCAATTCTATAAATCACCTCAGGACATGTATTTATTTCATCATCAAAAAAGAGTAGGTCTCAAACTGTTGCAAAACGGAGTAAGTCCCCAAAACTGATGCAAAACGGAGTAAGTACAGAAGAAAACCCAATTTTTAAAAAATCTGGTCAACAGGGGCCCTTATTACGCTTGCCTAACAAAAACCATCTATTTTTCTGCTAATTATACAAGAAAAAGTACATCCATATCAATTGGGCATCATATTGATATAGTTTTTGGCGTCTGGCGAAAAATTTAGAAATTTGGTTTTGCTATGTTTTGCAACTGGACCCCTCATATATTCTGTTCTATTTTAATTATTATACACTTTCAAAGCTCCTCGCAGGATTTTTACCCTGTTTCCTCCGACGGCATTAAATACTTTTATTTTGGTCTTCATTCATGTGGAAATCACCTTCTTTTATTTTTTTATCACGCTCGTCTTATGTTTCTAGAAATGAGTTTTCTCTTCTAGAGGTCACCATGGCAAATGGCAAATGCTAGATGCTGATTCATAAGATCATAACTGCTATCAGGTTTCACTCTTATTGCTGTTATGACTGTTTCTAGTACTAATTATATATGAATTAAATTAAATTATATACATATAAATATAGTTTTAAATATAATTAAACTATTTTTTGTTTTATAATTACCCATAATGTCTAGAACACTTTGATGGCTGGCTGTAATTATTGCTCCTCTCTCCTTCTTTAACACTTCCCCTCCTCTCAGCTCCCATTCTATTCCTAAAATCTTCGTAAAACGTCTTATGCATTTTCCTGCAATCCTGAATAAAAAAAAAAAAAATTATTTGAAAACTAAATTTCAACCTGACTGACAATATATCTCTATGTCTATAATCTACTGCTTATATATCTACTGCATGTGAGCTAGTGATGGATCGTTCTGGGTGGAACGGAACTTGTAACTGGTTCCAGCTTTAATCGGGTTTAAAACAAAACGAATTACTCTAGTTTTCGTTCCATCTGGATCTCTTGTTTCGTTCGTTGTAGCGCTGATGAAAACAAAATTCATGATAGAACAAAACTATTTTAAAATTATACATTAAAAAAAAAAACTATACTTAGCTATTTAAACCTTTCTAATATTATACCATAGTACCTATAACATTTTTAACTTTAAAATAGAAAGAGCTGATTAACAACACAAAGTCACGACAAGGGATGGAACGAAACTGCATAGTAAGTAGGTAGTACGTTAGTCAAACTGAAATGGAACGAAGATTGGAACGGAATTATAACCGGAACGGGTTCCAATAGAGGAACGGAACTTGAATATCACTCCACTTTTTTGAAATTTTCAAATGAAGTGATAAATAATGTTTATTCTGGGACACCTTGTCCCCTCGGAATAATATAAAAGTACAATGAAAAGGTATTATTGTCTAGCTGCGAACATATCAGGCAACAACTTATTTAGAATGTAAATTATATACATATAAATATATAAGGTGAAATTTAGATTTAAAAACAATTCTGTTGCTGTCTTTATAGCTTCAGAGATTTTAGAACTTTTTAGTCAAATAAATATAACTTCACTTTTTAAATTTTTATTTCACACATTACTTTTTTACAATAACTAACCTTCTGATTTTATACGTATGACTAAAATATCAACCGATATTTTTATATAATTATTAATACGATTTGATACCCTACATTACTCCTCTCCCAGTAACATCAGTATGTTACGATATCAATTTTGACTTTGAGATTACATTGTCATGCCAAAAAATAAAGAAAACTATCTAAATAAGCACTTTTTTCTAAACTGAAAAAAAATTTTTATACAAAACATAATTATACCTAACATATTTTACATAACAATTATTTTCTCTTTCCAAAAAAAAAAAAATAAATAAAACCATAACAAATTAAAAAAAAATAAATAAATAAAATAAAATGATAATAATCCACTTCACTCATGTTAATCACTAGAGGAACATTTCGCATTTTATCACTGCAGGTAACGCTGGGGAAACCTGACTCTTTTACCCGTTTTTGTTGTTCCCCTCATTCCTGGATGCTGAAAATGGAACATCCTGATTAGTCACTAAGGGCTGTGGCTTCATAGGCATTGTCACTAATCTTGGTTGTTGATCCGTCCTACATGTTGGGTCCTCAGGGTCCAAAATGTAAGCAGGCTTCAACCGATCTAATGAGATGTTCAACTGTTTTCCTTTGATCTGAAGGGTCAAGTACTTTTCTTCATTAATCGTTTTCTTTTGTTTCAGATTCTAATTTTAATTTTTCTCCTTTCTCTTTTATCTTCTTTGATTCACCTTCTATTATGGCTTTCCTCCTCCTTGTTTTTTCTATTTAGGTCTGTATGTTTTATAATTACTTATTCTTCCTTATTTTTTCTTTAGTTTCTGTTTTATTTGCTTCTTCAGCTTTTGTCTTATTTGCTTCTTCAGCTTTTTGTTTTATTTGCTTCTTCAGCTTTTTGTTTTATTTGCTTCTTCAGCTTTTGTTATATTTGCTTCTTCAGCTTTTTGTTTTATTTGCTTCTTCAGCTTTTGTTTTTATTTGCTTCTTCAGCTTTGTCTTCTGTCTTAGCCTCTCTGCGGCTTCAATTTTGTTTTTAACTTCATCACCTCTAATGTTTTTTTTCATTCTCATTGACTGGCTTAACTTTATTTTCTTCTAACACTATTTTCTTTTTCGTTTCACTTTCCTTCATATACTTTTATTTTATCTATTTCTGAACGTACTTTCTGTATTTTCTTTTGGCTATTTTTTTTTTTTTCAAAGTTTCTGGTTTTATTTCAGCCACATCTTCATTTTTCCTTATCTTTGGTTCTGGTTTCTTTATTTTAGCTTCCCTTTTGCAATATTCAGTGATTTTTTTAATTTCCAATTCTGGTTTAGATTCTACTTTTACTTTTTCCTTATTTATATCTGTTTCTTTGTTTTTCATCTGTTTCGCCATCATCACTCCCGTCTTGCGGCATCGTGAACGTCGGGGTCACCAAATTGTTGCTGTCTTTATAGCTTCAGAGATTTTAGAACTTTTTAGTCAAATAAATATAACTTCACTTTTTAAATTTTTATTTCACACATTACTTTTTAGCAATAAGTAACGTTCTGATTTTATACATATGACTAAAATATCAATCGATATTTTTATATAATTATTAATACGATTTGATACCCTACAAGTCTTTGGGTTTATATAAGAAAAACAAAATAAATAAATAAAATTAAAATTAAATAAAATAAAAAGAAATATTCTAACACTAATATATTATTACAGAATTTCGGCAGATTGATAATTGAGGAGGTAGATGAATAAATTATGTTTAAAGGAAGTGTGGGAAGGAGCATTGCGGATCGAAATGGGTATGGAATTCCAGAATAAAGCTGCACGATTAATAAAGGATTTTTCAAAGGAAGTAGTTCGATGAGAAGGGATATACAAATCTATAGGCTGAGATCTGGTGTTCAAAAGATGAATGGAAGAACGAAGGGCAAGGATGTCGTAAATGTACGAAGGTTTTTTGGACTTCAAGAATTGGCATAGAAAGGAACCAAGCAAGTATTGTCGCCGAAAACTTGGATAAAGCCACTTCATTTCGGTGAAGCCACCAGCAAGTGATGTGAGAACGCCTGGGGGTCCCAAAAATGAATCTTATAAAGGAGTTCATTAATATTAGCTCACCAGACAGTCCTCCGTATACTAAGCATCCATAATCGAGGTGAACTATGGATAATCGACTTTCAACGGCCCTTCATATGTATGTAGAAGGTTCTTCAAACGGACGAGGAACGAAAAGTGGAACTGGTTCCAATAGTGGAACGGAACGTAAAATCTCATCCCACTTTTAATTAGGAACGGCCTTTCACTGTTCTGAGCTAGAACTTGTCAAAAAAGCCACAACACCTAAAATATGTATAAAAATAGTGACTTATTTTCTTCCTTATCAATATAGCTCCTAAACGGTGGTTCCTAGTAACAAATTTTATGAAGGAAAAAATATTTTCCATTAAATTTATAATTAGGAAACTGCCGGCAAATTTTTGATTCGAGCAATACCAACAGCTCTATTTCAAAGCTGGTGAAAACAATAGATCATGTATTGTCTATCTTTTATATCTAATGCTTCTGATAAGGTCATTTTCGGTCTGAGGAACGTAACGTAAACCATATGATTATAAAAAACAGCTGTTTTATAAAATTCTTAATGTTTTGTTTTGACCTTTTAATCAGTTATTAAAAAAAAAAAAAAAATTATGAAATAAGTGTGTTAAATAATTGAACATAAAAAAATTATCAAACATAATTTTAGAAATTATTTTAAATTATAAAATGAACGGCTGAAATAGTAGTCCAGTAAAATAAGGGTTTGCAGAAGAAAGAAACTGCGGAACTTTTATTCTCAACGGATCTTTATGTTTTTTGGTGTGCTGATTCCGAATCTGAAGTTTGCTACCACGGCAACCATCGGCTTCATATTCAAAACCGCCAAAAATAACCGTTCTTTTATCTATAACACGATAACGAAGCTTTTTTCGAAGAAAGTCTTCAAATATTAATTGTAGCTGGAACTAGTACCTGCATAATGAAAAAAAGAAATTCGAATCGGATCATTTTTTGCGAAGTTACGTTATTGGGAAAAAATGGAGAAATTGGCCAACTTGCCGTCAGTCCCACAGCTCCGCGAAAAACGTTTGTCGTTCTCTTTCGGCTATAACTCTGAAACTATTTGTCCGATACAACATTATTTTTTTTCATCTTAAAGCTGATTAAATTTACTGTAAGAATCTATAAATGAAGTTTTAATCAAACCCCGTAAAATGTACATGCCAGCCCGCTAAAAAAAAACGTACTGTTGTAAAATCCAAGTGTTTTTTGGCACATTTGTCGCTCTAACTCCTCAAATATTTGTTCGATCCCAAATTTCTTTTTTCTATCTCAAAGCTGATTAAATTCGCTATCAGATGCTATATATGTAAGTTATATTAAATCCTGTAAACCACCAAAGCTAGCACGCTAAATGTGTATGTTTGTACCAGCTGTACATGACAGAGTGGGGTCAAAAAATGTTCACTGAGGTTCGGCGTGATCAAAAGTGATCAGTTATGCAGTTTTCAGGAATGCAGTATATAATAAATACGATAATATGCATGTTAAAAATATTTTATAAACTCACCTATTGGTATTCTTCAAGGACTCTCTTTCTCGAATCTCAGTGAAAAATCAAATCAAGTTGTTGTGGTAGAAATGACTATATAATTGATCACGCCGAACGTCAGTGAACATTTTTTGACCCCACTCTGGGTTATTTGACCCCATGGTTATTGATTTTTTTTTCATGGTTAAATTTGAATTCCAAACGTTGAAATGTATTTTCCTGTGTCCCATAACATGAGTTGGTAACGTAGAATACAATGAGTTCTCTATTTTTGCAATTATTAACTTACTTTTTTTCTAGTATCTCAGGTAATTTGCAGTAATCTCAAAGCTGAATTCACTATCAGATGCTATATGGTATATGTAAATTATATTAAATCCTGTAAACCACCCAAGCTAGCACGCTAAATGTGTATGTTTTGGCAAAATATGTAAATTATGACATGTTCAGTAGACTGGTGTGTGTATTTCACGGTGTTAATTATATGTTACATATATAGGATCTAATAATAAATTTAACCAGCTTTTAGATAAAAATATTAAATTTTGGATCGGACAAATTGTTTTGGAGTTCCAAATTAGTGGAAGAATGTGCCAAAAAAAACATGTATTTTACAAAAGTAAGTGGTTTTCAGCATGATAGCTTGTGTATTTCAAGAATTTTGATAAAAATTCATACATAGGATCTAATTGTAATTTTCACCACCTATCAGATTGAAAAAAAAAAAAAACATTTTGAACCGGACAAATACTTTCGGAGTTATAATGAAAAATGTGCCGAAAACCATGGATTGAACAACGGTACGAGTTTTTTAGGCGTCTGGGATGCATATTTGAAGAGACTTGAGACTTGATTATAACTTCATTTATATATATATATATATTTCAATAGTAAATTTAACAAGCTTTTAGAATGAAAAAAAGTAATTTTAGATAAGACAAATATTTTTGTAGTTGTAATGAAAAATGTACTAAAAAAACTTAAAATCGTTCATGAAATGATTTCCGTACAATGTACAGTAAAATAAAAGGTATACTCTGTCACACAGAGTATACCACCCATTGAGTGGAATTTACATCAACAACTAGATTTGATTTTTCTTTGAGAAAGGGAGTCCTTGAAAAATACCAAAAGGTATGTTTATAAAACATTCTCATAATAAATTTAATCAGCTTTAAGATGAAAAAAAGAAATGTTGTATCAGACAAATAGTTTCAGAGTTATAGCCAAAAGAGTACGACAAACGTGTTTTCGCGGAGCTGTGGGACTGACGGCAAGTTGGCCAATTTCTCCATTTTTTCCCAATAACGTAACTTTGCGAAAAATGATCCGATTTTGAATTTCTTTTTTTTCATTATGCAGGTACTAGTTCCAGCTACAATTAATATTTGAAGACTTTCTTCGAAAAAAAGCTTCGTTATCGTGTTTTTTTTTTTTTGGCGTTTTTTTTTGCGATTTTGAATATGAAGCCGATGGTTGCCGTGGTAGCAAACTTCAGATTCGGATTCAGCACCCCAAAAAACATAAAGATCCGTTGAGAATAAAAGAGTATAACTAAACAAATTTTCGACTTTTTCTACAATAAGGCCTTACCAAGCCAACTGGACTACAGGAGGATGGTTTAAGAAAACTGAGAAGGACCTGCGAGAGTTACAAATTACAGAAGAGATGCTTGCAGACGGATCCGTAAAGAAGATAACCAAAGATGAAATGAAGAGGTTCCAGGACAGGGCGATTACCAAACGACTATACAGGATTTTTGAAGAAGAGAGGGCAGCAAGATCAGAACAGATGAAGAAATACTGGGAGAACAGGAAAAACAAGACTTACTAACCGCTGTTTGAAACGAAAAAAAAAAAAAAAAAAATAAACTCTCTACTGTTTCGAATTGTTTTATCTTGATTAAAACTATTTTTGGTGGCTTTCCTGCTGTGCATGAAAATTTTTTTTTTTTTTTCTTTTAGTAATAGAAATTTACAACTGTATTAGAAAACACATCTAGTAAATATGCGGTATATGTGAGATTTAGTGACATTAATAAAACTTGTAGAGGAACTACCCATTGGTAGTACTTTAATGAATAATTACAAAAAAAAGATCACGAGGCCATCTTCTTTTCAGACGCCTCGGAGGATTGCCAGGAATGGAATGGGAAGCTAGCTGTGCAACAAGTGGATTAGGATGAGTGTTAAGTTTTTTATTAAAGGAGAGGTATCTGGTTAGTGGTCGGCGACATATGGAATATTAAGGTCATTATAGATTAGTTCATTTGTGACAAAATTAGGAGCATTAAGGATTTTTCGAAAGAATTTTGGATTAGAGTGATTGGATGCGGGAAGAATTCGATGGTTTAGTGGATCCCCACAATTCTATTCCGTAAGCCCAAATAGGTCTGAAAATCGTCATATATACAAGTTTCTTATAGTGAATAGGAAGATTTGAACGTTAGTGAAGTAAGTAGTAGTCGAAATCTACGTTCAGCTTCTTGTCTTTTCAATCTTGCATGAGGGTTTCAGGTAAGTCTCTTCTCCATATGAAATCCAAGTTATCGTATTTGTTCCACATTAATTAGCGGTACACCATTAAAGGATACTGGAGGACAGGATAAGGTAGGTTTTCGAAGGAGGGTGTAGGTTATTTGTTGGGATTTGATATGATTTATCTTGACTCTCCAGTTATGACACCATTCTTCAAGGGAAGTAATATGTGACTGGAGTGTCCGGGATGCAGAAAATGGATCATAATTGACTGATAGCACGCTGGTGTCATCAGCAGAGGTTGTGAGGATAGTATTAGGATGATTTGGAATATCAGCTGTATAAACGGTATAAAGAATGGAACCAAGGATACTACCTTGTGGAATACCAGCGGTCTGAGGGAAGAAGGATGAGTATGTAGAATTGTGGTTAACTTTAAATACTCTATCAGAGAGGTAGGAGGATGAGGATGTGTAGATGGAAGGAATTGGCGAAGTTTACAAAGCAGTCCTGGATGCCATATCTGATCGAAGGCCTGTTCAACGTCAAGAAAGACACCCGTTGCAGTACATCTTGCGCTCCAATGCAGATGGGATAACATCCACCACACGAAGGCACTGCTGGGTAGTGGAGTGAAACTGACGAAATCCAAACTGGTGCGCATAAAAATATTACTGAGAAAATAATTCTCAATTGTTACTTCAATACAAGGTTTTAACCGATTAAAGATTAAAATCTCAATCAGCTAAAATTATCTAATGTAAGCTCATTGCGTATGAGAGAGGGCGAAGCCGCGACTGGGGTTGCTAGTTCATATATATACTCGGCCGATTCTCAAAATACAGGCAAATTTGTGTCCCCCGCCCATTAGCCCTTAAGTCCGCGCGCCCGGCGCACAAGTTGCGCCACTTCTAAAATTTGGGTACCTGTAGAGAAGATGGTTAACCTTTCGGATTTTACTTCAAGGTACCCTCTCAGTATGGTATTGGGTCTGTTGTGAATTATTTTAGTATAATATAAAAAGTTTCTTTATATAAACTATAGCTATTTTTCTACGTCCGTTCGATTTGGCGCACTTTGTACCTTTGATCGCGCGCGGTATTATGACTCAGTAAGTAAATTTTTAATTTTTATTTTTATTATGTTGAAGTTGATGAGCGAGAATCGGTGTAAAATGTAGGTACGATAAAAAAAAAAAAGAGAGAGAGAGAGAGAACTTCCAACTGAATTTTCTTCCATCAAAATCCAAATAAATTGGATCTTCTTTTTTTGGTTTTCAAAAAGACTTTACCCTTGTTTCACATGCTCCGAAGAAAAATAAGGCGGCGATTTTGTTACCTTTCTTGCATTTTGGAAAGGAAATCTATGATAAATCGAAGAAGCCAGTTATTATTTTGGACTACAACAAAACGAAGGGAGGAGTTGATACAAATGACCAGATATGTCAAAATTATACAGTGGCTCGGACGACAAGAAGATGGACTTTCTTTTTTTTTTTTTTTTTTTTTTTTACTATGCTAAATATTCTCAAATCATTTACAATTTAAGCAAAACTATGCAGGCTCCTCCGAAATTTAGGCGCATTTTTCTTTAAAATATGGCATTGTCAATGATGAAGGGGTATTTGCAGGAACGAGATATTATTAAATGGCCAGCAGAGATTCGAGGAACGCTCGAAAAATTAGGATACACGCCAAAGAAAAGTAGTATAGAAGCGGCAGGACCTTGCACTTACAGGTGCAAAAATGGGAGTTCAAGAAAAGGAGCCAGGTAAAGGACACGTGACAAAAAGGTAAACCCTAGGGAGTAGAATAATTTCTGACCTAGTACATAATTTCTTTCGGAGAAATTAGAAAAAAACTTCTCCGTTTTATTTTGTTATTGTACAGTTTTAAATAAATATAAAAATTTTATTAATATATGTTTAGTTAATCTTAAATAACTACCAGAGGATTAAAAAAACATTAAATATAGTAAGTTCCATCATTTACCAGATTAATTTTTTCTACTGAAACCCATTTTTGCATTAAAAATGTGGAGAAAACCTACATTGGGATAAAGTGGCCTTATTTTAATCCTCATCCAAGGGTTAAAATTCAATGAAGGAATTTTTGAATTTTTTTTTTTTTTTTTTTTTTTTTGCAGCGGCAGGTAGCTGTTTTTCGTTGACGCATCAGTTCGTGACCACGCAACCATTATACGTCGGAATAAATATCACCTCTGACTGTAAGTACATTCATGGTTCACATTGTCATGTCCACTATAAATCAGTCAAGCCAAAGATTTATTTGTAACGGGACTTACGCGTTCTAATACTATTGGGTTGTTTCACATGAAATGTCCGATTTTATAATATCTGAAATACATAGAGGATTTTTCGAGTCTCTGTTGTTGAAAAAGCTCGATACATGGGTACCTCACGATCTCACTGAGCGACAGCAATTGAAACGTCTTGAGACCTGCGTTTCGTTGCTTGCTAGGCAAAAAACCGACCCTTTCCTTGAAAGAATAATAACTTGCGAAGAAAAATGGATTGCTTATGACAATCAGCGTCGGTCAGGGCAGTGGTTAGACATCGACGAAAGCCCAGGACAAATGCCAAAACCAAATTTGCACCCGAAAAAATTGATGGTTACAGTATGGTGGTCCATGGCTGGAATCATACATTATTCCTTTTTTCCTAGAGGTGAGACCATTACCTCTACAACCTACTGCAATGAAATTGGCCAAATGCACGAAAAATTATTGAAAAAAACAACCTGGATTGGTAAATCGGAAGGGCCCTATACTCCTACACGACAACGCTAGACCCCACGTTTCAAAACTTACCATGCATAAATTGAAAGAGCTGGGGTACGAAGTTCTTCCGCACCCACCATATTCTCCCGACTTGTCTCCAACAGATTATCACCTTTTCAGGAATTTAGACAACTTCTGCAGAGGAAAAATTTTTGCAAATGATGCTGAAATCAAAAGTGCGTTTTCAGATTTTGTTTCACTTCAAAGCTCAGAGTTTTTCAAATCCGGGATAAAAAAAGTTGTTGTCACGTTGGGAAAAATGTGTAGAAAAAGAAGGTAAATACTTCGAATAAAATTATATTGTTTTCATATTGTATTTTTACTAAAATCCCTTTACCTTGAAAACGGACATTTCATGTGAAACAACCCAATAGGCTACGGCCCTCATGATATACTCCCGAGAAAATAAGAAATAAATGAATAGTGTTTCCGCGGTAATATTTTTAACCTTACTTTCACATTGTCATAGGCGTTATCAATTAAAATTGTCATGGCATATTTATATTACATATTAAGATACCACGACAATGTTAAAAAAATCATTTTTAAATAATTTTAGGAATAATTTGGTCAAAATTGAGTGTGATATTTTATGTGATGAAAAATATATTTTAACGTTAAGTAAAGACAAATATTCATTATAAAGCAGGAATGTTTCATGTTTTATTTATTTTATACTATGAAACATCAAACTGCTAAGATCTCTTTTTCTCATTGTCATGTATAAATTCACATTGATGTGGGAGCATTCACATTGTCCTGTATTTTTTTTTTTTTTTACAAACATAATATACAACAAATGTGTTGATAGTGAATACAATGTCATGTAAATAACTTGTGAAGAACTACTCACTAGTAGCACTTCAATAAAATCTACACTAAAAGGTCTCTAGGCCATCGTCTTTTCAGACGCCTCGGAGGATTATCAGGGATGGAGGAGGAAGGAAGTTGAGAGACTAGTGGATTGGAGTGGTTATGGAGCTTACTCTGGAAGGATAGGTATCTGGTTTGGGCTAGATCAGAAACATATGGAACATTAAGATCTTTATGGATAAGCTTATTGGTCACAAAGTAAGGAGCATTGAGGATTTTTCGAGGGATTTTGGATTGTAAGGATTGAATACGAGGTGAATTAGATGGTTTAGTAGAGCCCAAAGCTCATCTCCGTACGTTCAAATAGTTCTAATCACAGTCATGCAAATAACTCTTTTCTAATGAATTAGTAGCTTTGATCGTTTGTCTAGTAAATGTTGAAGTTTCTGTAACGACGGGCAGTTTCTTGTCGTTTTAGTCTTGTATGTGGATTCTAAAGTTTATAAAAATTAAAAAAACAAGGTGTTGCTGCACCACCTATAGCCACAGGTAGCCTCCAGGAAGTATCAAATGTTTGCAGCAAGATTTATCAACTTTTAAATTTAGAATTTTGGTAGCTAGAAATTTTCCTGTAGTTTGAGAATCAGCCACACTGTTTTGTTATGACTATTTTATTTAATAGCATAAATAAAAAATATCTAAAAAATAATATGCGTTGTTCACATAAATAGAGCTCTGAATTGATGGAACGATCTTCAGGTTTGAACTTTAAGTGTTTGATAGTTGATTACTACTATTACTACTATTTTCGAATTTCGCTTTCTTTGCAACGGATTGAACTACCTGGTCAAAGCCAAGTCATTTACCTATGATTAACAAAACAATTAGAAGTCGGACATTGAATACGTAACTCGCAAAATTCCTTCGACGTTGTTGGATTATAAGTTCGTGGTTAAACAAGGTGCCTCTTGGCAGGCAGTTTTTTTGCTTTTCCTGACTCTCGAAGATGTCGATTCACAGTAAATTGTGATTAGCAATATTTAGCCGATAACTTACGAGTTCCCACTAAACCAGACAATGACAGCTCACATAACCTTCATTGAATTTTCCGTACTACCTCCGCACCGTCCTCTCATTTAAAGAATTAAAATCCTGAGGTATACATAATAAACGAGTGACCTCAGTTTCTAAAAGCTTTCGTTTGTAATATCAATGCAAAATTACTAGAATTTCATACTTTACCGTCATTCTGAACAAAGGAATAAGGAAGTATTGAAACCGGATACATTTGCATAATTATATTGTGACATTAACAATTCCGAAATATAATTTGTAAAGACTGCACAAAAAACATGTACAGACAAATGAAATGAATTTTAGGCACCAAGAAAGCTAGAGCGTATAGAAAAAGCCACAACACTTAGAAAATATAACACCTGAACGGTAGGGTTGGGCGATAGTCGATAGTTACTATCGGTATATCGATAGGTCAGGCCTATCGATGGTCACTATCTAAAGTCTCGACTATCGATAGATCTGTTTTACTACCTCAAGTTTCGAAACTCTCGGAATTATGCTGATCTGTCTCTGTCCAGTGTCGAGTTCTTTTGAAATTGAATTAGCAATTCCTTGAGCTCAAGGGTTCACTCAAAGATTAAGCCAAAGGAAAGCAGAAATCAAAATTAAGCTTATTAAATTTCCTATTAAATACGTATATTATTTGTAATGAAAAATCGATAATTTTCGATAAAAAAATTTTTTTACCTCACTTTTAGACAAACATTTGCTTGTTGTGCCTTTCGAGATCGTTTCTCAGAAAAATTATCAGAATCGAAGTTGTAGAACATTAAATTTCATATGTACGTTTACGGCAAGTGAAGTAAAAAATAATTGTTTTCCAATATTATAGATTTTTAACAACGTATATCACGAAAACTATTAAAAATTCGACAAATTTGTATAAGAATAATTTTATAGGAAATGTAATTAGCTTTAATTTTTATTCTAAGCATATTTTTTCTAGAGTCCACCATGTACGAGATATAATCGAAAAACCCAAAAATAGTGCATGCTCCCCTCCCCTACCGTTAGCTCACCCTCCAGTAGCTCACCTCTGTCCAGTGTCAAGTTTATTTGAAGTTGAATTCGGAATTCCTAGAGCTCAAGGGTTCACTCAAAGATTAAACCAAAGGAAAGCAGAAATGCTAGTTTTTCTTTCGGGAAATATGTGGCTCAAGGAGCACACTTGACTCTTAAAATGAACTATTTCTTTATTTTTCCTTTCTGAAGATTTGATTTGATTTTTCATTATTATTGTAACCATGTAAATAGTAAATACTTTTTTAAAATTCAAATAAATTAGTTTTTTTCTCTCATCTTTATGATATAATCTTATAATTTATAATCCTGCAAATTTCAAATAGTAAGTAGATAATTTAATTTAATTAAATTAGTTGAAATTTTTTGTTGAATACCTTATAATACCTTTATAAAAAGGAAGCTACTATCGAAAAATTATCGATAGCAATCGATAGTTCTCAACCGATAGTATCGGCCTATCGATAGTGCTAACTATCGACTATCGCCCAACCCTACTAAAAGGTAGGTCCTTGTGACAAATGTTATATAACGAAAAATATTCTCCGTTTAATTTCTGATGAGGAAAGTGTAAAATTACACTGGTCAACACAATTTTTGTTTCCTTCATTTTTTTTATTGTTATTGGTTATTTTAAAGGCCCTGACTATGAAAAAAATACTGACAGATTGCTAACAGCTTTATTTTGTGATATATAAAGTTTTACTGTTTTCATTAAAAATTTTAGGAAATTAATACATAATGTTAACAAAATTTTATTGAACATTATTATCAAATGATCTTATATAGGATTTCCTTGAATAAACGACTTTAGGTAGATCTCTTTGCATAAAATATTTGTGTATTCTTTTTTCAAAGTCGTCGAATGTACAATAGTACTTGTTACTGCTATGGAGCAAAAACACACTTTAAACTTCTTTCGCTGCTTTCCATAAAAATACACCAATCCCTATGCTTGTAGTTTATTAATTCCATCTGTTGCAAAATACCACCAACATTGTTACAAAAGACTAAATCCTTCTCTTGAGAAAAATACGGTAACAGATTCTTTTCTCGGGTACGATAAAAAGTAATGTTGGTTTCGGGATTAAGCAAATTTGTTTCTTTTAAAGATATTCTGAAGATTCTTTCGGTAAGTTGAGATCCCTCACTAAGTCATTTTGTTATTTCTGATTAAATAGTTGAGGTTCTCAAAGGCTACATTTGTAATCTGGATCAGAGTCATCACTTGATATATTCTGTTCGCATTCACAGAGATTTGGATCATCAGAGGGTTTAGATGTGCTGGGTTGTACTTCTCGAGAATTTAATTGAGATCGATGAGCATAAGGTAATTTAGAATTTGGCGAAATACTTCGATTTCCAGGGTTTATTCCGTTTATTTTCACAACCCAGGAGTAGCAGTCGTCATGATGGTTTTGAGGTTCTCGCCAAATTATGGAAGTTTCAAACTTCACTGCATCTCTTCTCCAGCTGGACCATAACTGTAGACACACAACACATGGCTTGTCCTTATTGTACAAAGCTATTTTGATGTATTGATAATATCCAATTTTCACAAAGTCTAATATAGGTTTTCATACTTTTCAAATATATATTCGGCACAAATGTTTCAAATACAATCTGGATTAAGAACACTACACCGCCTGGACGAATGCATATCGAAAACAACAACAGAATATATTTTACTGTCAAACAAAACTTAAAATCAAAGTAAAAATACTAAATAAGGTTGTTAAGCTATAACACAAAGAACAAAAGCTGGTAGAGAAACATTGTTTTCATATTTAAAAAATATTTATCAAATTGAGTCAGAAACAACAAAATAGTCACAGGAAACAAACAATTTATTTATTTTTTGTTGGCCAGTGCTATCGATCCAAGGAACACCAAAAGAACTTCGGTTGGTCACTGTGTTAAGCCGGCTCCACACAATCGTGTTATGTCATAACACGCAACACGAAAATGTTTCGCCTAAAGCCGGCTCCACACATTCGTGTTATGTCATAACACGCAACACGAAACAGACATGCTCGTCAAAGATTGGCGAATGTGTGGATGGGCACTCGGCTCGTGTTATGTATTACGATATTGTCTCAGATCCTGTTATAGCCGTATAGCCAGCTCCTCACATTCGTGTTATGTCATAACACACAGCACGAAATAGACATGCTCATTGAAGAAGCAGAATGTGTGGATGGGCACTCGGCTCGTGTTGTGTTATCAAGTTGTTTCTGCTCGTGTTATGGGTGTATCGCTATAGAAGGCGGTTTTTAACACACATCAAAGGAAATTTGTTTCCCCATTACTCAAGCCGAAACAGAGACAATCGCTTATTCACAAATTCGCTTAGCAACAGCGAATAATCGTGAAGCCCAGTTAATCATTATTATCAATAATAACTGTTTTAAAATGAACTATTAAATTTGATAATAAATAACGTTAAGTAAGCACGTAGCGATTTAAAAAATATAAGTTAATTTGATAGCTAATTTTATTCATTTTGAATTGAACTGGACTATATTAAGTTTTTTTTTGTTTTTTACGGTAGCATTTGTATCGGGAAACTACGTTGTTGACAGAGTTTTTTCGTCTATTTAATTAGTCAAGAAGAGATTTTCGTAGCTTATCTTCATTTTTGCTCTTAGTTCAGTCTGAAAGTAAATAGATCATGGCGTAAATAATGCTTATGCAAACTTTATTAACACATGAGATAATGTTATAAAGAAATAATAAGAGCTGACTCTCAGGACATTAAGTAGCCTCGCATTAAAAAAAAAAGTGGTATTTGAGAGACTAAAGAGTCCTGAAACAATGGCAAAATAAAATTGAAGATTTAAGAAAGGGGTGGCCGAAGGATAAAACTCTATTTCTCCTAAACAGGGAAAAACAATAGACCATAGCCCAGATGATTCATACATCGAAGGATACAAGCCTAAAATACATGTTTTTAAATACAGCAATATATACTTGTACATGTTTTTAATCTGAAAAAGAAACAGGTAGATTCCTGCCAATTCTCTTATTCGCTTTTAAAACCAGCAATGCAATTTTTTACCTCTAATTCGATTGTAATATTTTCCCGTTTCTAAAAAAAGTTTGTCTACAGGTACAGTTTCGATATCACATAAAAGCTAATTCTTTCTTGAAGAAATTATTGTGAAACCAGTACTTTTGTTAGAATGCGGCCGAGAACTTGACTCAACGGAAAATTTTCAAATATTGTGAAAAATCACTATTTTTTGGAGAACTGTATTTTCCGCAACCAATTAATCTATATGGCTGCGGTTAGAATTAAATTGTCACACATTTAGTACTTATTTAGTGCAATATAGTAAATGCTATGTCAAGAAAATTTTCATATTTCAGAGATATAAATGAAAAACGAAAATAGTGCTACGATTCCGCGGTTTATCGATTACTACGAACATCCCACCTGATTTTGAGGTTTGAAAACTTGGATTTTAACTATCCTCATGGGTCCTAACATCATATTAAAAAATTGTAGATGCATGCATTTTTACGAACTTGGCTTATTTTTGTAGGTATTGATATATTGTCATGACAACAGAGAACTGTTTCGTCATTGTTTCGTGTTATGTGTTATGTGTTATGACATAACACGAAACAGGTTATATATAACACAAATTAACGACGAAACAGTTCTCTGTTATGACATAACAATATATCGTTACTTACTAAAATAAGCCAAGTTCGTAAAAACGCATGTATCTACAATTTTTTATTATGTTTTTAATATGTAGGACCCATAAGGATAGTTAGAATCCAAGTTTTCAAACCTCAAAACCAGGTGGGATGTTCGTAGTACTCGATAAACCGCGGAATTTTAGCACTATTTTCGTTTTTCATTTATATCTCCAAAAAATATGTAAAATTGCTTGACATATTGCTTACAATATTAAAGAGTACTAAATGTGTGACAATTTAATTCTAACCGCCGCTATGTAGATTAATTGGTTGCGGAAGTACAGTTCTCCAAGAAATTTTGATTTTTCACAATATTCGAAATTTTTCCGTTGAGTCAAGTTATCGGCCGCATTCGAAAAAATGTACTGGTTTCACAAAAATTTCTCCAAGAAAGAATTTAAAGGAAATTTAATTATCTTTAATTTGATATGTAAACTGTACCTGTAGGCCAACTTTTTTTTTTATAGGCATAGGGAATAGATATTTATAGGGAAAATATTACAAAATCGGATTTGAGGAAAAAATTGCGATACTGGTTTTTTAAATGAGTGAGAGAATTGGCTGGAATCTACCTGCTTCTTTTCTAATTTAAAAACATGTACAAGTATCTATTGCTGTATTTAAAAACATGTATTTTAGGCTGGTATCCTTCGATGAATAAATCGACTGGGGTATGATCTATTGTTTTTCCCTGTTTAGGAGAAATTGAGTTTTATCCTTCGGTCTCCTCCTTTTATTATATCTTATATTTTATTTTTCCATTGTTTCAGGACTCTTCAGTCTCTTAAATACCATTTTTTTATAATGCGAGGCTACTTAATCTCCTTACAATCAGCTCTTATTATTTCTTTATCACATTATCTCATGTGTTAATAAAGTTTGCATAAGCTTTATTTACGCCACTATCTATCTACTTTCAGACTGAACTATGAGCAAAAGTGAAGATATGCTACGAAAATCTCTTCTTGACTAATTGAAAAAAAAAAAAACTGTCAACAACGTAGTTTCCCATTACAAATACTACCGTAAAAAAAAAAACCTAATATAGTCCAGATCAATTCCAAATGTATGAAATTAGTTATCGATTTAAATTATATGTTTTTTTAATCGCTACGTGCTTACTTAACGCTATTTATTATCAAGTTTAATAGTTTTTCATTTTAAAACAGTTATTATTGATAACAATGATTAACAATGATTCACGATTATTAGCTGTTGCTAAACAAATTCGTGAATAAGCGATTATCTCTGTTTTGGCTTGTGTTATGGGGAAACAAATTTCCTTTGATGTGTGTTAAAAACCGCCTCCTATAGCGATACACCCATAACACGAGCAGAAACAACTTGATAACACATAACACGAGCCGAGTGCCCATCCACACATTCTGCTTCTTCAACGATCATGTCTGTTTCGTGTTGCGTGTTATGACATAACACGAATGTGTGGAGCCGGCTTTACATTTTTTAGTGCAAAAAAGACGGTACACACATAATAAAATAAAGTTCCAAGTTGTAAAGTTATGAAAACAGGATGCAGGTAGGAGGTGGGCCTTTTACCGGGAACATGGCTTGAGAGATGTCACCTTCCCTTCAATCAATCAATCAATCAAAACGGCGCTACAACTCAAAGTGAGTCAAGGCCTCCCGTAGCATCAATCGCCAGTCATCTCGGTGTCTTGCTGCTGCTCTCCAGTTCCTCACTCGCAAGATGGACAACGCCTCTTGTCTTGGTCTGCCGACTCTTCTCTTGGCAAATATTTTTTCCTCTAATAGTTTTTTAGGGACTTCATCTGGATTCATCCTCGCCACATGCCCTGCCCAATCGGAGCCATCCAAAAATTTTAATATATCTTATAATATTTGTATCTTGATATACCTGTGCGAGCTCTGAATGGACTTTGGTTCTCAGCTTCCAAGTGTCGTCCAAAATCTGAAAATAAACTGGTCCAAAATTCTTCTTAGAATCCGTCATAAAAAATGACTGAGGACGAGTTTTTAAAACATCTGAGGGCATTCGCGCACGTGCTTTTCGACGTCTTCATTGTTTTCAAATCGTTTTCCTCCAAGTGATTCTTTCAGGGGCGCAAACAAAAAATAGTCACAAGGGGACGTGGGTCCACCATTACACCCCTGAATCGAAAATGGCAAGTAAGGAGTGGCGAAGGAAGGATGAAGGCTGCCCAGTGAAAGCCAAAACTCGTCTCTCAGCCGGAAAAGTTCTTGCAACAATTTTTTTTGACTCAAGGGGAGTTCTACTCATTGATTTTCTTGACGATCAACGAACAGTGAATGCGGCTTACTACTGCCAGGTGCTACAGTCAGCAAAAACCAGTTACCGGAACAAAAGACGAGGTACGAGGTGTGCCCATTAGAGATGTCATCCTTCTCCATGACAACGCAAGGCCTCACACCGCATTGTTGACAAGGGATAAATTGGAAGGAATGGGCTGGGAAACTCTCGAACACCCTCCTTACAGTCCAGACCTGTCCCCTTGTGACTATTTTTTGTTTGCGCCCCTGAAAGAATCACTTGGAGGAAAACGATTTGAAAACAATGAAGACGTCGAAAAGCACGTGCGCGAATGGTTAAAAACTCGCCCTCAGTCTTTTTATGAACAGGGAATATTCAAGCTTCCAAATCGGTGGCAGAAGTGTGTAGATAATGCAGGAGACTACATTGAAAAATGTTGAAGGTATAGTTTCTGTATAATATTATTCAATAAATATAATTTTGAAAATTACCGTTTATATTTGATTCACCCTCGTAACACTTGTTTGCAGAAATTAATCTTCTATTTATTTCCAGCTGCATATTGTTGTCGGAGTTCACTTGAGTCCCTAAATAAATGAACTCTTTAACTTGTTCAAATGTGAAGTCCCCAATTATTATTTGGGTATCCTGTCGATCCTCTGCTTACGGGCCAGCTACCATGTACTTGGTTTTTCCCTGGTTCACCTCCAGACCCATTTCCTGAGCTGCCTCCTTGAGGGCAAGAAATGCCTCCCTCACAGATTCCAGGCTTCTACCAATTATGTCCAGATCGTTCGCAAAACCAAGTATTTGTATTGAATGATTGTATAAGGTGCCCGCAATCTGCAGACCTGACTTCCTTACTGCACGTTCCAGAACCATATTAAATAAAAGGCACGCAAGACTGTCACCCTGTCTAAGGCCTTTGTAAGTCTCAAAATCTCTTGATAGAGCTCCATGTACTTTGCCAGCACATTCCACCTTATTCATCGTCATTCTTATCAAACGAACTAACTTGCACGGAGTTCCTAACTCTAATAGAGCTTTATAGATTTCCTCCCTTATGATATTGTCATATGCCTTTTGGAAGTCGATAAAGAGATGGTGAGTGCTGATATTATGCTCTCTAGTTTTCTCCAGGATGGTTCTTATCGAAAAGATTTGGTCTATAGTTGATCGGCCCCTCATGAACCCTGTCTGGTACACTCCGATTTCTCTTTCTGCAATTGGTCGCAGTCTCTCATATAATATTCTTGATAATACTTTGTATCCGTTGGAGAGTAGGGATATTCCTCGATAGTTGCCGCATTCCAGTATGTCCCCTTTCTTATGTATTGGAATTACTAATTAAACAAGGTAATTCGCCTAATTTAGGCTTGGTCTCAGGATTATACTCAGAGGGTGGAATCACTTTGTGCTTCAGTCGGACACAAAACAATTTCAAACGTAGTTGGATTCATATTTTTTAAAATTCATATGGAGCAGAAGGTACGAGAAATAATGTTTGTTTTAATAAGAATTTAGAAAGAATTGTTGATTTTATTTTTTATTTTATTTTTTTATTTTTCGAAAAAAAAAAAAAATTCGATAGCCGGATCGAATTCGAGGTCGGGAGACTCTCCTGGGGACAACCAGCCTTTTAAAAAGTGGGTACCGTTAATTGGAAAAAATACCAGGCGGTTGAGCGTGAATTCTGGCTAAATCACCTCCTTTCACAACCGTTGGCCCAGAAACAGTACCTCCTTACCTAAGTACTAAACCCGAGACCCTCCATGGGTTGTAAGTGGTACAGGTTTTTTTTTTTATTATTTTTATTTTTTTTTTCTCGCGAACAGGCCAGCTATGGACCACGCAAATATCATTTGTCCCTGACTCCTTTCCTCCTTCTCCATACTTCCTTCATTCTCTCCGAGTGAAGTGCCCTCTTCTCTTCAGTTCATTTTCCTCCGGTATGCTTTTTCTTATCACTAAGGACCTTCAAACTATCAATTTGCCTTCTGAATTTTTCTCTGTCCATGCAATCTCTATTGCTAACTTTAAGTTCCTGGAGTTCTTCTTTTATTTGTTTAGCATAACCTCCCAGGCTTTTCATTTTGATTATTTTCTCAAATATTTGCTTATTGAGCCTTAAGTGATCCATTCTTATCATATGGCCATAGAATTTCAGCCTTCTTTTCCGTATTGCGGTTTCCAGGTTTTCCACTTTCCCATATATTTCCTGATTTGATCTTAGGCGGTATCCTTGTTCAGTAATTTTGGGTCCGTGGATTCTCCTCAATATTTTCCTTTCCATTTTCAGGAGTTTTTCCAGATTGGGGATACTGGCTGTTTCTATTCCATACAGAATAACCGGTTTCACTACGGAGTTGTAATGCTTGATTTTGGCGTTGATGGACAGATTTTTCTTATTGTAAACGTTTTTTTTTGTGGCAAAATTCAATCTATCTAGTTTTTCTTCTCTTGATTTGATAGCTGGTTTATCTCCTCCATTATAACTCACAATCTCTCCCAAATACTTAAACTGGTTCACCACCCTTATTCTCCCATACTTTGTTTCTATCATCTTTGGGTGTATCTTGTTGCTAGTCATAATTTCAGTCTTTGCAAAAGAGATCTTCAAACCGCCCTTTTCAGCCGTTTCCTTAAGCTCATTGATTTGTCTAATCGCCTCTTGTTCGCTTTCTGCCAGAAGAGCCAAGTCATCCGCATAGGCCAAACATTTGATCTTGATGCCTTTATTTCGAGTCCCTATAACAGCACTTGAGGCATTTTTCTCCCAAAATGTTTTCCTAATTTTGTCTAGGACCACATTAAAGAGTGCTGGAGACAATCCATCCCCCTGCCTAAGTCCCGTCCTGATCTGAAACGATTCGCTGATTTTTATTAATAATATTATTAAACTTTTTTTACAACTATTTTTTATTTATTTATTTGAGAGTTTTGTGAGCGTAAATCTTATAGGTCATCAACGCTTGTATGTTCTTGATAGAAAGTTATCTATATTTTGTAATATAGCTTTTCTCTGTAAAGGAGGGCTGTCACTTTTTCAATTATTACTTTTCATCGTTTGTCAGCGCCTTTGAGATGCCTGGAGGTATTCCAGATTCGGTTAACTTTTTGGTGTAGTATGGGCATTCGGTAAACATATGGTATATTGAAAAAAACATTTCACAATTGGGAGGAGCCTCTTTGGTTATAAGGTGAAGGTGTGTTGTTCTCGAATGGCCAATTCTTAATCGCGTTAGGATCACTTCTTTGCGATTATTGCGGTAGGAACTGCTCCATGGTTTTATTTCCTTCTTAATAGCCTTGAGTTTACTCGGTGGGTTGTGATCCCACAATGCTTGCCATGAACAGCAAATTGGCACAACAATGGAACAATGGAACAGCATGTGATCATGAACAGCAGTATATGCGTTTGTGCACCTCAGCACGGCCCTGCTAGGACCGGCGTGCCGGTGTCCACAACTCTTTCAACTCTCTCTATGAAGCCATTGTTTTAAAGTTTTGCGTTATGAGACACATTGTTTTAAAGCTAATTAAATTATCTATAAGTTTTGTTTAACACTTTTCTTTTCAAAACGTAATGATAAAAATATATAATTTGTTGAAGTGTTTGTTTTTTGTAGTGGCAGTTTTCTGTATATGATTAAGTATTACGGCGAAACTAAGTTATCTACATAAAAAGTGTATATAACATAATTTTTTTGGTAATATTATTAGGAGTAAAATAAAAAAAAAAGAACACTCCGATAGGAGAATTAGGTTTCGAGATGTCAGCATATAACCAGAGTTCTGTACTTGTAATGTTGCTGAAGGGGGGAAGTAAGAGGGGAGGGGGTCGGGACGTTTTTTCAGTGTATACTTCATGTACTAACACCCTGCAAAAATTCTGCTTTCCCCTAATTAGTTGCGACAAATGCTAATTTCTTGCCTACACTGACTGGTCTGTAAGTATTGCTACTAAAAATAACGTGTATTATCATATTTACACCTGTTCTTACAAGGGGAGGACACACTCAGTCTCTCACGGATCTTGTTGGCAATGTTTTTGGAGGTTCCTGGTCAAAAAATATTAGACACGTATTTTGCCGTTCCGACCAATGGGCCCTAGAAGCCGAGAAAAAAATAAAATAGCATTAAACTAATTTATTTTTTATCTCGAGTTTAAAAAATGATATCGACATGATTCTTGCACCAAAATTTTCAGTTTTGATTGCGAATTAAAGGAAAAATACAGTCGCTCCATATATTTTGGTTTAGGTTAATTAAATTCTAAAAAAAAATTATTAGTTTTTCAAGCAAACTACCTCTATAGATTTTTTCACACAAAAATTGAGGTCAGATTCTAATTCAGCACCCTCAAAAACATTAAAAAACGGTTATTCAACAAAATCAGAAAATATCATTTTTTTCACCCCCTTCCAGGAAATGAAATTTTAAAACCAATTATTGGTTACATACCTTTAAATCGTCATTACTTTGTCATGCAATTCACTGGTTGGTATCGCTGGAAAGAGGAGGGTCTTAGCTTTCTTTTGATGTATATAAATGTAAAATTCGATGAACAAAAACCTATAAAAAAAATTGGAAAATCCGAAAAACATTTTGATTTTTAACTTGAGTTTGAAACCAGATAGGATGATGAAACCAAATACATTTCAAGCGTATTACCACCCTATATTTTGTGTAAAAAAATAAAGTTGATACGTTAAAACCGTCTAAGCGTAATTCATGTTTTTAGCAATTTAAACACAAGTTGCCTACCATTCATTATTTGGTCAGGCAAACTTTGAAGCTTACAAACTTCTATTTTTTTATTTGGATGAAATTTCGTATTTAAGGGTTCTCTTGAATGCTGAATTCGAATCCGATATCGGTTCTTGTGGAAATATTATATTGAATATACTTCACTTGAAAAATTTTAGCTTTTACACTGTAAAATGTGATAGAAAATTCTTTTAGCCCTAGAATTCCATCTCAGCACCCTCAAAACTCAGGAAACGTATGTATATATATAGATATCAATAAAAAAAAAAAAAAAAAAATATATATATATATATATATATATATATATATATACTAATTGGGAGAAATAATTTGTTACTTTAATTATTATTAAAATAATTATAATTATTAATTATTTATTGTACTTATTACAAATTAATATTTACATTATATACAGACAGAACCACATATCAGATTTGATTGTTAATTATTTACAATTTTTATTTTTTATTTGGTTTCATCATCCCATCTGGTTTCAAACTCAAGTTAAAAATCAAAATGTTTTTCGGATTTTCCAATTTTTTTAATAGGTTTTTCTTCATCGAATTTTACATTTATATACATCAAAAGAAAGCTGAGGCTCTCCTCTTTCCAGCGATACCAACCAGTAAAAGGCATGACAAAGTAATGACGATTGAAAGGTATGTAACCAATAATCGGTTTTGAAATTACATTTTCCTGGAAGAGGGTAAAAAAATGATATTTTTTGATTTTGTTGAATAACCGTTTTTTTAACGTTTTTGAGGGTGCTGAATTTGAATCTGACCTCAATTTTTGGTGAAAAAATCTATAGAGGTAGTTTGCTTGAAAAACTAATCATTTTTTTTAGAATTGAATTAACCTAAACCAAAATCTATGGAGCGACTGTATTTTTCCTTTAATTCGCAATCAAAACTGAAAATCTTGGTGCAAGAATCATGTCGATATTATTTTTTAAACTCGAGATAAAAAATAAATTAGTTTAATGCTATTTTATTTTTTTTTTTTTTCTCGGCTTCTAGGGCCCATTGGTCGGAACGGCAAAATACGTGTCCAATATTTTTTGACTAGGAACCTCCAAAAAAATTGCCAACAAGATCCGTGAGAGACTGAGTGTGTCCTCCCCTTGTTAGTCCAAAACGCGTGTTTTTTTGAGTTGTGCTACAATTGTAGCCCATGAGCGATGTGTATTATATGCAAATCAAACTAGCATACATACCTTAAAGTGTCAATATTTCTTGGCCGAAGAAGAGCAACTGGAAGTAGCATGGTACAGGTTAGCGACACCACTAGCCCATAGCATGCGTAGCAGGCGTAATATCTTAGCTTCTTGTTAGGAACCATCGGTAAGAGGATTACAATAAGTACAACCAGCGGTATGATAAGTTCGCCACTCAGCATATCGTGGATTGTCGCCATTGCTGAAAGTAAATTATGTTTATTTCTTATTTTCCTTCGTATATTTCTAATTGGTGCGATAATTATCTGTGTTTATACAACATTTTCGTGTCTATTTGAACTTTTTCCTAGTCAACTGTAACCTTTTTACAAATAAAATGGTACCCCTTTCCAAATCACAAGTAACCCTTTCCAATAGTTCAGTTAATAAAAAGATTGTAGAGTGCATGAAAATGCAGAAGGTAAACTAACTTAAAGTCCCCGCCACTGGGGGGTAGGGTTGGGCGATATTCGATAGTTAGCACTATCGATAGGCCGATACTATCAGTTAAGAACTATCGATAGCTATAGATAGTTTTTCTATAGTAGCTTACTTTTTATATTCAATAAAAATTTCAACTAATTTAATTAAATTCAATTATCTAATTACTGTTTGAAATTTGCAGGGCTATAAATTATAAGATTATATCATAAAGATAAGAAAAAAAAACTAATTTATTTGAATTTTAAAAAAGTATTTACAATTTACATGGTTACAATAATAATGAACAAATTAAATCTTCAGAAAAGAAAAATAACGAAATAGTTAATTTCAAGAGTCAAGTGTGCTCCTTGAGCCACATATTTCCCGAAAGAAAAACTAGCATTTCTCCTTTCCTTTGGCTTAATCTTTGAGAGAACCCTTGAGTTGTAGGAATTCAGAATTCAATTTCAAAAGAGCTCGGCACTGGACAGAGATAGATTAGCATAATTCCGAGAGTTTCAAAACTTGAGATAGTAAAAGAGATCTATCGATAGTCGACACTATCGATAGTGATCATCGATAGGCATGACCTATAGATATATCGATAGTAATTATCGACTATCGCCCAACCCTACTGTAGGGTGAGCTAACGGTAGGGGAGGGGTTTTACCATTTTTGGGTTTTTCGATTATATCTCGTACACGGTGGACTCAAGAAAAATATGTTTAGAATAAAAATTAAAGCTAATTACATTTCCTATAAAATTGTTCTTATACAAATTTGTCGAATTTTTAACTGTTTTGGTGATATACATTGTTAAAAATCTATAATATTGGAAAACAATTATTTTTTACTTCACTTGCCATAAATGTACATATGAAATTTAATGTTCTACAACTTCGATTCTGAAATTTTTTCTGAGAAACGATCTCGAAAGACACAACAAGCAAATGTTTGTCTAAAAGTGAGGTAAAAAATTTTTTTTCGAAAATTATCGATTTTTTATTACAAATAATATACGTATTTAATAGGAAATTTAATAAGCTTTAATTTTGATTTGTAGCATTTTTTTCTTGAGTCTACCGTTTTCGAGATAGTATCGAAAAACCCCCAAAAAGACCTTCTCCCCTCCTCCCACTGTTCGATCATTCCCCAGGATCGGGCACTTTTAGTATGTTTACTTTCTAACCAGGGTTTGAAATCAATTATTATTTTTTCCAATAAATCATATTGGGTTGTTTCACATGAAATGTCCGATTTTATAATATTTGAAATACATAGAGGATTTTGCGAGTCTCTGTTGTTTACTTCCAAAGTTCACATATCATAATCATCAGCAGTTACTATTCCTCTACTTTTCTTTTATTAACATTAGCTTCCCAATCAATTACACACTGTTTAGTATACCTTCAAATATGAACATGGAAACACGCGATTTTCGTGTAATATTTTTTTATGAGTTTAAACATTTTTTAGTTTTTTTATGACAATCAGCGTCGGTCAGGGCAGTGGTTAGACATCGACGAAAGCCCAGGACAAATGCCAAAACCAAATTTGCACCCGAAAAAATTGATGGTTACAGTATGGTGGTCCATGGCTGGAATCATACATTACTCCTTTTTGCCTAGAGGTGAGACCATTACCTCTACAACCTACTGCAATGAAATTGGCCAAATGCACGAAAAATTATTGAAAAAACAACCTGGATTGGTAAATCGGAAGGGCCCTATACTCCTACACGACAACGCTAGACCCCACGTTTCAAAACTTACCATGCATAAATTGAAAGAGCTGGGGTACGAAGTTCTTCCGCACCCACCATATTCTCCCGACTTGTCTCCAACAGATTATCACCTTTTCAGGAATTTAGACAACTTCTGCAGAGGAAAAAATTTTGCAAATGATGCTGAAATCAAAAGTGCGTTTTCAGATTTTGTTTCACTTCAAAGCTCAGAGTTTTTCAAATCCGTGATAAAAAAGTTGTTGTCACGTTGGGAAAAATGTGTAGAAAAAGAAGGTAAATACTTCGAATAAAATTATATTATTTTCATATTGTATTTTTACTAAAATCCCTATACCTTGAAAACGGACATTTCATGTGAAACAACCCAATATAATAATTATTGGTTTTATAATTATTTAATGATATATAAATAAAATTTTCAATTGATCTTTGATGTTTATTGATTTGAATAAAAATTATGATCACTCACTGAGTGACACGGAATTGCATAAATAATAATGATTAAATTGCGATAAAAAAAAAATTTTGATCAGAAAACAAAAATCACCTTCTACGCACAAATTGATTAATATGTTTGTATACAAAATACTCAGAATACATCTTGGAGATAATTCAAAAAATTTAACTTTCTGATTTAGAAAGGAATTAATGCCACTAATCCCTGTCGAACAGATCCGCTACCAAGGACTCCACTTGGACAAACGTCTTACTTGGAATCCACATACAAGACTAAAACGACAAGAAACTGCCCGTTGTTACAGACTACTTCACTATTTACTAGACAAACGTTCAAAGCTCCCAATTAATTACAAAAGACTCATTTACATGACTGTGATTAGACCTATTTGGACGTACGGAGTTGAGCTTTGGGGCTCTACTAAACCATCCAATTCATCTCGTATCCAATCCTTACAATCCAAAATCCTTCGAAAAATCCTCAATGCTCTGTACTATGTGACCAATGAATTTATTATTCGTATGAGCAGTTCTTCACAAGTTATTTACATGCCATTGTATTCACTGTCAACACACATTTACCTGTTGTATATAATTTTGTACAGTTGAAAATATCACTAAACGAAGAAAAAAAAAAAAAAAAAAAAAAAGGAATTACGCAAAAATTTATTATTATTATTTATTTTCTCTCCTATTCTCGGTTTTTTTCCCGGAAAAATAGCACCTACCCGGATAAGTCAAGGGTTAGGCACGGAATTTATTTATTTTTTGATGTTTAAAAATTTTCTAATGATACTGGCTGTTCCCAGAAGGACTGCCTTCTGCGAATCTTGTTGAATTTTATTCGTGAGATCCAGTTCTTTGATTGAGTTGACTGGGATCTCCGGGATCAAGCCATTACTAGAAATGATCAATGGAAACACCCTCACATTTTCAAGACGGTACAGGTGTTTCAGCTCTTCGCCAAGATCCAAATATTTCCTCATTTTCTCAGCAGCCGTGCGATGAAGATTATCATCCGTTGGCACTCCTATTTCTATTATAGCTGCTGATTTATATTCTTTGTTAACAAGTAAAATATCGGGTCTGTTGTGAGGGATAGTGTGATCTGTCAAAATAGCTTGGTCCCAATATAGTTTTATATGATTTGTTTCAATTATAGGCTTTGGGTTATACCTGTAATAAGGTACTTCCGCTTTTTCCAAAATCCCGTATTTATTGGCCACAGCTTGGTGAACTATTTTGGCAAAGCATTATTATTATTTTTTTTTTTTTTTTTTTTTTTTTATCTCGCTTTTTGCGGTTTCTGAACTGAGGTGGGGGACAAGTCCAGCCAACTTCAGCTTAGGTTTACTTTTATTTATTTATTTTTTTCTTCTCTTCATATGTTTAAAAATTTCCGAACAATCCTTGCCGTGTCCAGGAGTACCGCCTGTTGAGCCTCTCTTAGTACATCCAATGGCAACTTTAGGTCATCAATACCAACTACAGTTGAAGTTGGGATCAGCCCGTTTGTCGATATTACGATTGGCGTCACAAATGCTTTTTTCTAGGCGATACAATTGCTTCAATTCAACGGCCAGTTCCTGATATTTTCGTAACTTTTCTCCAACGGTGGAAGTCATATTGTTGTCGTTGGGAACGGCGATATCGACTATCCGTGCTGTCTTCTCTTCTAGGTTTATAAGTAATATGTCCGGTTTGTTGTGTCGCACAGTGTGGTCTGTCAGAATAGACTCGTCCCAATATAGCTTGAGAGGCCCATTTTGAAGCAACCTATCGGGCTTATACTTATAATATGGTGTTTGTTTCTCTAATAGGTTCAACCTTCTGGCTATGGACTGATGCATAATTTTGGCCACATTATTATGCCTTTGGAGATATTCCGAATTGGCTAGTACTACACATCCACTAGTGATATGCTGGATTATTATTTTTATTTTAATTTTATAATTCGCACATAAAGTGGTGATTGTATTCTTTCGGGGGTTTTCACCAACCGAAATTTTATAAGTTAAGCGTTTTTCTGAGTATTGCTGTTGCGTCCAAAAGTACTGCTTTTTGTGCATCTTCTAATTTTCCAAGTAATATTCTTTCTTCGTTAAAAGAATTTATTGTAGTTTTTGGAATCAGTCCATTGCAAGAATTACCACCGATATTACCACCGGCAAAATTTTGACTTTATCCAGCTTGTATATAGCCTTCAGCTCCGCTGCCAGATCCTGATACCTGGAAATCTTTGTCACTATTGTCTTATGGACATTGTCATCAACAGGTATAGCTACTTCAAATATCTTGCCGGTTCCCTTGTTCATATCGAGCAACAAGATGTCTGGCCTATTGTGAGCGACTGGATGGTCGGTTATAATAATAATAATATTATTATTATAATAATAATAATAATAATAATAATTATTATTATTATTATTATTATTGAAACTATTTTGTTCAAAAATAATGATCAGAATTTTATTTTTTTCACTTATGATCAAAAATAAAAATCATCAAATGATTTTAAATATTCCAGATAAAAATCTTGATCGGATTTGATTTTTATTTTTTTTTTTTTTTTTTTTTTTTAATCATCATTTCAAACCCTGCTTCTAACTACTCCTAAAGATGAAGATGTAAAGTCAAAATGATTTCATATTTCATGCACTCTACACAAGATAAATTGTTTAAAATACAGAATAACACTCTATAACGGAGTGATTTTAAAAATATATAGTTTTATATCTATACCCAAATTAAAGTTGATGATTTATTTTTTAATATTATCTATTAAACAAAAACATACAAATAAATTATATTTAATAAACATATAAAAATGTTTGTCTATAAACAAATGGAACGCTATAAAATTATATAAATGCACAAGTTTGAAACTTACTTCTGTATCTCACCGTATGTGAGAGAGAACTGATATCATGGTCAGTTACCTTGGATGTTTACAAATGAAATTATAATATTTCCTGGTGATGAATAAAATTATGTATGAAAATTAATTCAGTTTAATTGTACGAAATTATATATTACAATGCAAGGTTTTGATAATTGTTTATTTCGAATTCTTCCGACTATTCCTTGTTGACTTATGCTAGCATTGTTCTGACCCGTAGAGTGTCGCAACTATCGTGGTATTTCAATTCTTCCGACGTGTGATAAAATATTTACAACCTTTGGTGTAGTGGTTAGTATAGCAACCTACTAAACCCAAGATCGCGGGTTCGCAGCCCGGCAGATGACCTTAGGATTTTTTAAAGTGAGTAAAAAATCCTTAGCTATGCCGTCCTTCGGAAGGGACGTAAAATGGGGGTCCCGAGCCTGTGCGATGTCAGGTACTCGTTAAAGATCCCTATCCTAATTATACCTGGATAGGCAAAATTTAGGACTCCCACCGCACGGTGGGACGAATGGCCCTAATTTCCAGACATGCACTAAAAATTGAAACTATTTTATTGCAATCTCCGACCACTTTGCACCATCTTCTAACATCTTAGGAATAAGAAAATGTGGAAATTTTTAAGAAATACATAGTGAAAATGCTGTTTTTAAAATAAAAAGTTAATGAAAATTGACATAAAAATACACGAAATCGTATTTAGTGATTATGATTGTTCCTTTAACTTTTTAAATTTTACTGATAATTATACCTCATAATCTCAAATAAAAAATTAATTTCTTTTTCGTACTAGTCTATTCAAACTAAAAAAAAATAGTAGTCATGGTTTAATTATTAGAAAAAATTAAGATTTTATAAAACAATGACATGTGGAGTAACTTTCAGGATGTTTCGAGTACATTATTGCGTGTTAAAGAAAACGTCCAAATTTGTCAAAAAATTTGACCTCATAGACTTTTACCTTAGGTATTTAATGAGATAAATACGTTCCATTATTTTCCGAATATGGCCGAATTAACCCGTGGTTAAGCATAGTTTATATATTTCTAATGTTGTAATTCGACCTTATTAAACCATCAACCTTTCTTTATTTTTATTTGTACCTTTCCCAGTTATGAAAAAACAAAACAATATTTGTAATTTTTAGTGTGGAATTGTATTTTGTTAATTTCAAAATGTTTAGTTTTAGTTATTTTCTTTTCTTACGTTTTTCCACATTGCAGTAATGGCAATAGGCGCACTGCAATAGGTGCATATATTTCTACGCGTTCTCATGCATATATTTCTCGACATAACGTATACTTAAATAAATATTTATACAAACTATTTTTATAATAATACATAAAATTTTTTTAGCATCATACTAAAATAATTTAACTTTAATTTAAAATAATCGAGTTAAGATGAAATTTAAGAAATAATTATAATATGGATTTATACGCTAATTGATGAATAGAATAAAGATTGGAGAAAAAAAATTGAATAAAAAATATATAAATGAATAAAAAAGAGAAAAAATAGAAGAAGAAAACATTATATATTATTAGGAGTTGGTAAAATTATATAGACAGTTTAGTTTAGTCAACTTTAGGAGCCGTCAACTTACTGACTTACTTTTTTAACATCACTTACTTAATTTTCGCGGGAAGTCGGGGTTAATTATTTATAGCAGATTTTTTTTTTTTTTTTTCATTTAAATGTCGACAAACCGCGATTTGTTAAATATTTAAAAAGACCGATCGACGAAAAAGGCATACAACACCTATAACTCACATAACGGCAAACTGATTGATTTGCAGATTTTTTTAAATTCGATAGAGCACACATCAAAAATCATAGAAAATAATATCCCTCGAATGAAAACACGAACAAACAAAAATTGGATTTTTTGGACACACTATTGGTTAACAGAGCAAAATCTTGAAATGATACGCAAAAACAGACTTAAGATTCAAATCCTAAACCCTTGAAAACATACCCAAATGAAATTTGAAGTCGATGCAAAAATTTTTAGAGGCTCATATTGTGATGTCTAGAAAAAACACTGTGTGTCCGTGCGTCCCACTGTGCACTGTGTGTCCGATTAGCCATAGAAGCATGAAGTAACGATAAACGAAATAAACAAACAATTCTAACGAACCGATTACTGATTGTGCGGAGGAAATAATTGGAGATTATCAATGTGGTTTTAGACGGAGTCGTTCGACTATCGATCAAATATTTTCTCTTCGTCAAATTTTAGAGAAAAAATTAGAATATAATGGCGTAGTGTATCAGCTCTATGTTTATTTCCAAAAGGCTTGCGATTCGATTAACTGCCAATAACTGTTTGATATTTTGATTGCCAAGATATAATAAATAACCTTAAAAATTGATAATTCTAGTAAATATATGCATGTTCGAAACATTTACCAGGTATGCAAGTTTAAAATGTCGTTTTAATTCCAATAGAATGCGCTCTTAGCCTATTGAAGGATTTGCTTATCTCTAAACGCTATTTTGTTTGTTAGTCATTTGTTTACAAAAGTCAGTTGTTTTTAAGTCGTTTACGTGGACGTATCATACCTTTCTTTGGTGTTAAAAATGTCTAATTTTAAGCCAAATAAAGAGCATTTGCGGCATGTCATGATTTTTTCTATTTAATCAAAAGAAAAAGGCATCTGAATGTCATCGAATTCTTGTTGAGACTTATGGCGATGTTGCTCCAACCGTCAGGACATGTGAACGTTGGTTTCAAAGTTTTCAAACGTGGTGATTTTGATGTTACTGATCAAAAACGAGAAAATCGACCAAAAAAGTTTGAGGACTTCGAATTGCAATCTTTATTAGACGAAGACAATACCCAAACCCAACAAATGATGGCAGAACAGTTGAATGTCACTAGGCAAGCCATTTCCGATCGCCTGAGAGCTATGGGAAAGATTCAAAAGGTTGGAAAATGGGTTCCACATGAATTGGACGAACGACAGATGGAAAAACGAAAAACTGTGTGCGAAATGCTGCTTTTACGCCACGAAAGAAAGGGTTTTTTTGCATCGAGTTGTAACTGGCGATGAAAAATGGATTTATTTTCAGAATCCCAAAAGAAAAAAATCATGGGTAACGCCAGGACAACCATCCACATCGAGTGCAAGACCGGATCGTTTTGGAAAGAAGACAATGCTGTGTGTGTGGTGGGATCAGAAGGGAGTAGTCTACTACGAGCTTCTCAAACCCGGCGAAACAGTCAATACCGAGCGCTACCGACAACAAATGATCAATTTGAGTCACGCATTGATCGAAAAAACGCCCAGAATGGGCTCACAGGCACGCCAAAGTCATTCTTCAGCATGATAACGCTCCTGCACATTCAGCCAGATTGACTAAGGAAACGATTTCTTCGCTTGGTTGGGAACTCCTACCCCACCCGCCGTATTCACCTGACCTGGCGCCTTCTGATTATCACCTCTTCTCATCGATGGGACACTCATTGGCGGAGCAACACTTCAACAATTTCGAAAACGTACGAAAATGGCTCGATGAATGGATTTCAAATAAAGATGAAGCATTCTTTTGGAATGGTATCCATATATTGCCCGAGAGATGGGCAAAATGTGTAGAAAGCGAGGGTCAGTACTTTGAATAAAATATATTATACTTTTTTTTTAAATTACTGTGTATTTATTTTAAGAAATAAACGACATTTTAAACTTGCATACCTGGTAATAGAGTCCGAATCGGGACTTTTTACAAATGGAAAACTAGTTGCCAAAGATTTGGCGCGAATGGTTTAAATTTAGTGAGGAGTACAGTGTGGAGTGTTTTGTTCTTTTAAGCGTATATCTTTTAAGTGATGTTTTATTGTAATTACCGATTTCTCTGATAAGGAAATTTTCTGAAATTGTTGTTTCTCCAAAGTATGTTTTTTTTGATCGTAGACGTGAAGCATTGTTGATATTTTTATATATCGAGGGTAATAATTGATTATCCTCATACACAAGTTTTGTATCCTTTCGTGTTTACGGTAGTTGGTTGTACAAGTTGAGCTCCACACAGGTGAGAGATATGCAATCTGGGATCCAATAACTGTTTTATGCAATATAAGTTCATTTATAGGACTTAATTTAGATTTTTGTGTGTTTATCATTTATCAATTCTATGTGGTCTGTGTATGCAGGGTGTCTACTAGTCGGGAAATTCGGGAATTTCGGGAATATGTCGGGAATTTCGTGTGGTCGGGAAAAATTCGGGAATAAGTCGGGAATTCGCAGAAAATTTGCGTAAGTCGGGAAAAAGTCGTCGTTAATGCTAAAATTTCAGTTTTTGCTCAATATTTCAGTTAAGGAAGCGTCTGATTGGTATATTTACTCCACATACTTTTCAAGTAAACTAAATTTACTACAATTTGAGATCAGGGTGAGCTCTATATAGCAATTGGTTCCCAAGATACAGGGAAATTATCTTGGAAAAGAGGCCATTTTTTCCCCAAAAACAGATGTTTTTTCGATATGGTCACTTATTTTGTGAAATATCTCCTGAAATACATCATTTGAGACCAGAATGGTACCTGTGGGCCCAGCGGTTCTCTCAAATACGGCAAATTACAAAAAACAGTCAAAAGTGGATTCTGGGGAAAATACTGTTGTCTTTTAATGGTTAATTTATCAATCAAAATTTATTTATTTTTGTTATTGTTAAATAATTGATTGATGAAAAAAAAAAATATAGCGTAATCGGGCATTACGTCATCATCGAACATTGTTTTATATACCTACATACAAAAATGCTTAAGCAAACATTCACAGCCGTTTGATCAAATAACTCGGAATCCTTTATTTCTACTACATTTGGAAAAAAAATTGGTCCTATGAAGTTTTTTTTCCCAAATCAATAGTTTTAAAGCTGTAGGGGACATCGCACTACTCCGCGAAAACACGTTTTTCTACACTTTTTTAAATCTAACTTCGAAACTATTTGTCCGATTAAAAATTTATTCTTATGGATATGTCAAGTAGCAAAGTATGCATAGATTGATTTGTTTAGATTATTATTGAAACGCCATTAAAATATCGATTGGCTAGAATATCTAAAAAAAACGTTTTGAAAAAGTCAGGAATTTCTAGAAAAATTCTTGAAAAAGTCGGGAATATGTCGCGAATTTTGATAGCTGAAATTGGTAGACACCATGGTATGTTAGAGATCTGTATAGAATCAAGCCAATGTATTTTACTGATTCTTCGTCAACAAAACGTCAGGTCCGGGGCGCGTGGAGGGAGAACAGCTCTCCACTAGTTTTCTACAAGTTGTTTGCGCAAAGTGTGCAGCAACAAATCTTCGACTTTAAGTTGTCAACTTTCTTTCATATTTACCGACACACCGCGGGAAACCAGAATTAAGTGGAAGGCTTGTCTCTCCTCAAGTGAAAGGCAGAAAAAGTTGCTGTATTTAGTAGAAAAAGCAATAATTAGCCGCAACTTGCGGAAAACTTAGTTGTCGATTCTGTTGTAAACGCGGCTTAATGCGTCATCAGGTAGGTAATGCTTACAGGAAAAGGATTAGTGATGGTTAGTCAATTTCCGGTTCTTTGTTATGCTGATGATTTGGTGCTTTTGGTTGAAAACGAGGAAACTATTAAATTAAACGCAACTACTCTCATGAAAATCGTTATCGATATTTGTCAAGTTTTAATACCAATAGAACGAAATATATGGTTAGCAGAAAATGTGAACATTTTAGTGATGTAGATATTTCCGGATTAAAGTTTGAACACGTTGAGCAATTCAAATATCTAGGGTCTATTATATCGAGAAAAGATGAAATAAGGGATAGGTTAAAAGCCGGTAATGCTTGTTTTTTCTCGATCGCAAAACTACTCAGTTCGCGCTTACTCTCCCGAAATTTAAAAATTAGGATATACAAGACTATTATACTACCAACAGTTCAGCGAAACATGGCCGCTTACGTTAAGGTAGGAACAACGCCCTAAAGTTTTCGAAAATAAAGTACTGTATAGAATATATGACCCAAAAAAGGATGAAGAAACGGGAGAATTTGGAAGGCTTCACAATGCGGAACTGCGCTAGTTTATATCCGGTAAATATAGTTCAGGTAATAGCAGCGCGACGGTTAAAATGGGCATGTAAAGTCGTTGGGTTTAATAATGATCGAATTCCGAAAAAAGTAATTAGTAAACGACCGAGGGGTAGACCGAGACGATGATGGGAGGATTTGGGGGAGTAGGTTAGAGGGAAGTGTGTGGTCAATGGTTGGTGGTGTCGGCATCGAATATTTGGGTTCGCTAAGCCTTTATTTATTATTTATTTACTTATTTCCTCCTCTTTGATTTGTAAAAGTGTTACAAAAGTTAAGAAGATTAATTTCTACATGGATTTTTAAAAAATATATTTATATTGAATGGATTCTCTGTCGTCCGTATTACTTGTTGTCCTAAACTGAGACACATTGTATTATTAATTCAATAAAACACATCGATATGAAAAAAAAGTAGGAAGGTATGTCACAGGTGTCATATTTTCTTATTTCCACTTCCCTTGAGAAACAATAGCAGAAATTAACACCATAACTTTCAAACAAGGATTCTGTATTTTATATATTTATAATTTGTTATTTACACTTCCCTAACATCAGAAAGTTTATCAGAAGTTAACATTACTTATCCCTACTCATCCTTATACCTTTATTTCTTATATAATTTTTTTTACAATTCGCAAAATTACATGCTGTAGCATGTAACTAAGGAATTACAGAATAAGACGAATTATCGAGTGACGAAATAACAAGTTTCCACTGTCGTTTGATATTTTCTTGTTTCCACTTCATTATGTTCTTATTTCTCATTTTAATATCTGTAATCCAAGGTTTTTCTTCAGAAACATGTTCAGGGCAGTTAGAAAGTAAACATACTAAAAGTCTTGAAAGTTTTCGGGTCTGGGAACGGAAAGGGAGTGGGCGAGAAAAATCAACGATTCCCTTTTTTTGGTTTAGCGCTTATATCTCGAAAACGGTGTGTCACATTCAAAACATGATCATATACTAAGTTAAATTTATCGGAGTTTTCTACAACTTTTACTCTATACACACTTTTCATATTCTCTACAGTTTCCAAGACATTCACTAGGCAAATATAAAAATTTTCGAGAAAAAAAAATTTCATCTCGCGTTTTCTGTTAAACTTCCCTTTATATCTTCTAAAACGTCCATCCTACGACAAAAAGTCTTCATGAATAATACTGTAGAAAATTAAATTTCTTTCAAAACACACACACACACACACACACACACACACACACACACACACACACACACACACACACACACACACACACACACACACACACACACACACACATACTATATATACTAAATCCCCAGTCACGGCTTCGCCCGCTCTCATAAGTAACGAACTTAGATAGGTTTAACTAATAACACAAGTTTTATTTTTTAACAATAAAAATATTATAATACAGTTGAGAATTATTTTCTCACAATATTTCTAGATATTTTCACTCAAAGCTGTAACCCGGTATTATTGCAATGTTTTACTCAAAAGCATTATTGGATATTCAATCCTTAAATCTAATCTATGAGTTGGTAATTTAGATGGGAAGAGACGTTTAAGGAAGAAACTCGGGCGGATAATGGGCTGCATTATCAGTGCTTACAACCCTATCAATAGAGATATTCTCTATGCCACAATTTACTTTTTCAATAATAATGTTGTTAATATTCTCTGCTATAGTATTTGTTGGTAATATTACTGCTCTTTCACACAATCAATGTTACAATTTATTAAATAAACCTGAAACGTCAAAATGAATTTGAAATCATTCGATTATTAAATATCCCTAGGATGCACACGTCACACTAAATAATTATAGCTTTCTTTATAACAATTTATTTGAATCAAGCCAATTTTGTTATCAATTTCTAGCTCTATAAAACATTGTACCGTTATAACCAACGAAAAATGGCTTGTCCTTTTAAATTGAATAGATATAGATTAATTTAGAACATATATTTTATTGCTAATTGTTTACAAACACCTGCACTGAAGTAGTATTTATAAAAAATAAATATTATTTTGATATTTACATACACCTAGAACCCCAACTCTGATTTTAAAATTTTTTTGTTTCAAAAACCTTCCCGGGGGTATACCTAATAATTTCCCAAATTTTCACGGCGATTGGATGTATGGTTTTTGAATCTATCGAGTACAGATTCATACACACATTCATTTTTATATGAGCTCTACGACGGTCGCTGAGAGAGGGCGCTTTTGATGAATGGGCCAATTGCAGGTGGCAGGGCGTTGGTGTACCTCATTTTAAGGAGGCGCCGAGAGCTAATCGATATATTTGTGAAAAACAAATACTTCGGGGTCTGAATGGACCAACGCCCTAAAACTCAATATCAATTATGCACCCCTAGGTCAAGCGTGGAGTCCTAGGTGCCAGCGGACAGATAGGAGAGGTTGGGTCCCTTTGTCGCAAGTGCGGCAAAGAGTCCGAAACACATCCGAAATTCCGCGAGACATTCGGAAATAGAGATTTCTACGTGAAAGGATTATGGTTTGGGTCTCGGGAGTCATCCCGGAAAAAACAGGGAGCTTTTTGGAGGACCTTGGCGTGGAGGTGAGGGATATAGCGATAATGGCCGAAAATATAATATTGGACTCCTGGGGAATTATTCACCACCACATACATGTTGCATAGGATGGCCCATTGCAATGTGCAGTTATTAAATGTGCATTTATGTATATGAATGTGTGGTAGATATGTGAATATTGGGGGGGGGGGATAACATAAAATGAAAAATAAAGTGAAAGAGGAAAAGAAGCGAAAAAGGAAAAAAAAAGAAAAAGGGGGGAAAAAGAAAAAAAAAAATGTTATTAGTTTGTCTTGTATTAGGTAATATTAAGTAGTATATTATATAATTATAACTAAATTATAAATTACAGTGTTGTCTTTAATTGGATAGATGAGTATGCTGTGTTTATAGCAACCCAATAAAGTTGGGCAGCACTATGTTTATTGTTAATTGTCTCAATAAAGCATATGTCTCTCTAGATATATATATTTCCTGGTAAAATGCCGTATTTGGCAGTGGTCATATTTCTTGAAACTCAATGCTTCCTGTTACGTATTCTAATTAACCGGATATAATGAATTCCATTGATCCATTCTCACACTGAGAGTCCAAAAACTGTCGCACATTTTTTTACATCTTCAAGGATGTGCTAATTATCATATTATCAGGCTATTTATTACCATTTCCTGAATATTTTATTCCATTCAGGGTACCCGAAAGAGAATTTAAAATTACATTAAATTTACAACCAATAGCCCAGTCGATTTATAAATTTATCTTTGCAAAAGTGGATGTATCTAGGCATGTATTACATGTGTTACGGTGAGTCGCACTTCTCCGCGAAAACACGTTTCTTTTTTTCATCTAAAAGCTAATTAAATTTACTATTACAAGACTGAAGCGACAAGGAACTGCTCGTTACAGACTACTTCAATATTTACTAGTATTCTGAACACTTGCTAGTTTTCTGTTGGATTTTTGTAGTCCCTGATTCAGGGTCCTGATTGATTCAGGACCGTGGGTTGCCTTGATTTCTTCATAAAATATTTACATATCGAAGCAATCACAGTTGGGCCAATGGAACTTACCTCCTTACATCCTGTTGTTATACAATTTCTCCTTTATACAGACGACATAGTGCTTATAGCTGACAGTCCAGAACGACTTCAACAGGCAGTGACAGAGTGGGATGAAGAACTGAAGAGAAAGAGTATGAGTATTAATACCAAAAAAAGCAAAGTTCTTCAAGTCGGTAGAACCCCAGAAGATGTACAAATTTTCTGTAATGAGGAAGTGATGGAGGTGGCAACTGAAATCACGTATCTTGGTACAGTGATCAGTAGATCTGGTAAAGTGGATTCAGAAATATCAAGCAGAATTTCTGAGGCAAATTCTGTAATTGGGAAAAGAGAGGTAGGAAAAGATACAAAGCTCCGCCTATTCAAAGTCTGTTTTCTTACCAGTACTTCTCTACGGAGCGGAGAGCTGGGTTGTAAATGAGAGGCTGCAAAGCCGTGTTACTGCAGCTGTAATGAAATTTCTTAGAAGAATTGCAGGGAAGACACGGAAAGACTATGTTCGGAACGACATGATTAGGGAGGACCTGAAAATTTGTCAGGTAAGGAAGTCTCTGGAGAAAAGACAGTTGAGGTGGTACGGACAACCACAGAGACCCCATAAAAATTATGGAAGTGAAGCCGATGGGAAAAAGACCTAGAGGAGGACCAAGAACCTCCTATATCCACCATATAGAAGGAATAGGGAGGCGTAGAGGAAAGACTCTGGGAGAAATGAGAAATCTCGCCAGGGACAGGGGGGCATGGCATAGATGGCTGGAAGCACCCCCACGCTGAGAGGCAAATGGGCGGAAGATAAAGAAGAAGAAGAAGCAACAGTGATGAAGGAACTTCAGAAATCCAACAGAAAACTAGCAAGTGTGAAGAATACTAGGACATTCCTACTAAGATGCAGGGCATGATTATGAGAACAATATAGTCTCGAAATGTCGCAAAAATAGTTATTTTTATTTATTGACTGAACCTCAAGAACCTTGTTAAACATTTAATAGTAACAGTCAAGAAATTTATCCGTATATATTTTGTAACAAAATGAGTACTACCCCCGTTGCTAAGAGACCAAGACTAGCAATGCAGTATTTTACTCGTTGCTAGGTGACAGAATAATAACAAGATGGAAGGTAATTAGCTTGGTTATGTTTTAGTGTTGTGTTTGTTAGACAGTGTGAAACTTCGTACGAAAAGTCTTGTTGCGTGTGTAGTAATAAAATAGTGTAGTATGCGTTCTAGTTAGTTCTAATGTTGTTTGGTCTGTTCTATCTGTACGTATTTGTTTTCTGTCATATTTCTTTGTTAATAAATCTTGTGTTCAAAAACCCCCTGTGTTGTTACAATACATACCCTAATAATTGTGACCACTTTGTACTTCCTGTAATGATGTTGTTTTGAGGAATAAATGAAACAAGAAAATATTTCATTATATTCAAAACATTTTTATTTATAATATTTACATAATTAAATATTTTTCTCATAACAGTGCTATGATGCACATCATTAATGCAAATTAATTTTTACAGGACTCTTCCTAAATTAACATAATTATGTAACAAATTAAAAAACATTATTGAGTTTGTTATTACAACTGATTACTGTAAAAATTACGAAACAAAGTAATTACAAACAAAGTAATTACACGTAATAATAATTACAAATAATTACTGCTATGCAAGGCGTTGGTGGACCCACGGAATAAATCTCGATCTTCCCAGCCTAAACTACAATAGATAAGGTAACCTTTAGGATAACCCATTATTGAGCCATAAGTACATAAATCCTTTGAAAAAAAACGTGATAATTAATTTATTTTTCAAAAAGGACAACAATGGCGGAATATCCTGAATATATACTGGTAAAAACGGCTAATCTAGGTGGACATTAAGAAAAATTTTCATGTCAACAGAGCTTTGAATGGGATTTGTACAATTATCAAGAGATGACTGATGAGATATAGACAGCAATGAGAATACGATTTGATGGATTAACACTAGTGTAAACATACATTCTTTGTAAAAAAGCAGGTTGTTCTCAGATTAGTATCAAGTGCACTTATTATATTGACCCATCCCGACCCATAGAGCTAAGCTATTTATTGTTTTTTAGAATAATGCCCATCCTCAAAAGTGCTGTATTTGATGTGTGGGTGGCCTCTGACGAAGAAGATAAATTGTCTGAGGTCAAAAGGTGCAGTTAATTTTAGATGGCATCGCTCAGGAATTAGTTATGAAATTATATGTAGCCATAAATTGTTATGGAAACAAATTCCGATTGGCTGAAGGGAAACTTGGTAGATACCGAAATACTTTCCATTGGCCCAAATAGCAGTAAACCTCTTCCTACCAAAGCATTTGGAAATCTGGGAGGAAAAACAAAAAAGCGATAAATTCAAAATTTGTTGAATAATTATTCCTATGAAGAGCTGCATATCCTGCACGCCTCAAATCGTACGCAGCTTTATTCATCTGACCTATATGGTTCAACTTGGTCAATTAATAAAGGCAGTGGTTTGTTGCATTCTGATCCAAATGATGAATGTTTCTATAAAAAATTATAACATTTACTATCGAAGCCAACTGGCTAAAAAAATAGTAAATAAAAAATGGTCTGCGTTGAATTTATTTTCAACGCAATATTCTTATATTTTAAAAATAATGACTATTACGGTTTGTTTTTTTTTTGGTATGTCATATTTGGATTGATTAAGTATGCTGTGTTTTTTGCAACCCATTTAAAATGGGCAGCACCACTTAATAAAGTGTTTCTCTCTCAATTTTTTTTTTTTTTTTTACTTTATTTCTTTTATCCACATATGTCATTACATAATGTAGTAATCGCTAGGATCTAAGTTATTTGCTAAGGAAGCTAGAAAAAGAATATTCTAAATGGGGCCTAGAAATCAGCAAAGAGAAGACAGAATACATGGCCTTCAACGCCTTTACAGCTTCTCTGCTATCAGAAAATTGGTCACTACATTAGGGGAGTTTATATCGATGGCAGGGGAACGCTTGAGAGCGACATAAAAGAAAAGGTAAAGAAAGGAAGAAAGGTGATTGGCATGGTGAGCTCTGTACTGTGGAGCCCAAATGTTTCACTAGAAACCAAGAAGAGGATTTTCCATTCCTTTTTTGAAGAAGTAATCCTTTATGGTTTGGAAATGTGGGTGATTGGAACTAGAGATGCACAGAGCTTACAAGCTGTCGAAATGGATTTTTGGAGAAGAAGCTGTCGCATTTCCAGGGTTCAACGGGTAACTAATTCTGCCATAAGAAATATCGTTAAGGCGGAAAACATTATAGTACACACGATTCACACCGAACAGCTGCTGTGGTATGGCCATTTAAGAAGAATGGGCCCAGAAAGATGGCCAAAAAAGATATTTAACTACGTCCCGGAAGAGACACGAAAAAGAGGCCGCCCAAGGAAAACATGGGTTCAAGTAGTTGAGGAAGTAATGTCGGCGAGAGGATTAGCGAAAGGAGATTTGGAAGACCGCGAATACTGGCGGTCCAATGTATTGGGTCTCGGTATATGGTCTAAGGTTGTCAAATCCGGGGGAAAAAAAAAAAAAAAAACGCTTTTCGATAACGTATTTCTCGAAAACCGTTGGAATTTCGACAAATATGAATAGAATTAATTTTAAAGGACATTTAATTAGCTTTGATTTTTATTTGAAACATATTTTTCTAGAGTCAACTGTTTTCGGTACTTTTAGTACGTTTACCTTCTAATTACTTCTAACGAAGCCCTGAAGTCAAAAATAATCCCATGTTTCATGTACTCCACAATGTGTTTATTGACTGGACTATATGTGATGTTTCACGTAAAATAAATAATAAACAAAGGTACCTTCTTTGTTGACGTTCGATGTATGTACTTCTGAAATCTCTGCCGATATAGCAGAAAATTAATACTATTGTATATTACATAAATAAATAAATTTTCTGTCCCCAAACGGAATTGAAACCGGATTCCACGAATACGTTGATGACTGAATAGAAATGATTGAATAATTAAATGTTATGATTCAATCAGTAACATTATGCAGTGAAAACGTTGTTTCAGTCCTTGAATCAGCTTCAGGATTGATATTTTGTTTATTAATATTAATGTTACAAGTTTCTTTTGTGATTGTCTTCTAATATTTCCTTCTAAACGTCCTACTCAGAAATCCCACTAGAGATGGGAAAAAAATCTATTGTTTTAGGAACCAAGTAGAATGCTTTATTAACTGCGGTTTTAGTAAAAAGAAAATTTCCCGAACATTGATATTTTTTGAAAAAATTATAATTTATACTATTATATAAAAGAACAAGCCGTTTTTCCTTAGTGATCACTAACCACATAAACTACTGAACCAATCTGTACCAAATTTTAACTATATCATCTTCATAGTTCCAGGAAGGTTTAGCTATAATAAAATTTACCAATTTTCATTAATTTGTTATAAAAAAAGAGATAATATGTGGGTAACAGTAAAGTTTGACAATTGACCTATAGGTGCCGTGCCATTACATTAGAGGTCACTAAGCTACTGTGTTACATAGAGCTTGAAATTGAAAATAAAATTTACTTTTATTCTTCTTCTTCTTTGTAACGGTGTTTCCCTTTGTTGGGTTTCCGTTAGGTCAAACTATCCTTCCACAGTTCTCTGTCCCACCAATCACCGTCCCTCAGGCCTCTTCCTGCCATTCTCTCCGCTATCTCATCCTCCCATCTCCTTGCTGGTCGTCCTCTCCTTCTATTTCTCGGAGGGTTCCATTTTCTCACCATTTCATACAATCTTCCAGGAGTCGTTCGACGTACATGTCCATACCATATCAACTTCTAGTATTAATTTAATAATAAGATAAATCACTTTTTTAGAAAAAAGTAACTGAGGTGGCTAAAGTAACTGGGATGGCTAAAGTAACTGGAATGGCTTATGTAAAAAAAAACCCGAATTAAATTATTTACTTATGAGAGCGGGAGAAACCGCGACTGGGATTGCTAGTCAATAATAAAAACTTTATAACTAAATATTTCATAAATTATTATTTCTTTCTTTCTTTCTTACTTTCTCTTCCTCCTTAGTGCCTTTCTGCGTGGAGGTGCCTCTGTCCAGGCAAACCAATCCTCCCTATCCCGAGCCAGCACCCTCATGGCATTCCAGTCTTTGCCTCTCTTCTCTCCCACCTTGGAGATGTAGTCCATCCATTGAGTTCTGGGTCTCCCTCTGGGACTTTTTTTTCCTGTTGGTCTGGCCTCAAAGTACTTTCTCGGGTCTCGGTCCTCATTCATCCGGCAGAGATGTCCGAACCATCTAAGTTGCCTCTTTTCAAGGGTATCCTTTAGAGAGACAACCCCTAGATCCTCTCTAGGCCTGTCGTTCCTGATCCGATCCCTTCTGGTTCGGCCAGCTACTTTCCGAAGGTACCTCATTTAATAGTAAGCAGTTGTTGATACACGTATGGGTGGTACATGCATAGGAAGTTTGGTTACTACGCTATTAGTCCAGTAAAATCAGGCTCCAAAAGTCCGTTTTCAAGAAAAAACTGCCGAACTTTTATTCTCAGCGATTTTTTATATTTTTTGGAGTGCTGAATCCAAATTTGAAGTTAGCCACCCCAGCAGACGTCGGCTTCATACCCAAAATCGCAAAAACCGCCCAAAATACCGGTTATTCTCCGTTTTTGTACCTATAATACGAAAACAAAGTTTTTTTCTAAGAAAGTCTTTAAATATTAATTGTAGCTGGAATTATTATCAACGCAATGAAAAAAATTACTTCGAAATCAGACCATTTACCACGAAGATATGGTCTTGGGAAAAAAGTGTAGAAATTGGCCAACTGACAGTCCCAATTCTCTGCAAAATCGTGTTTGTCTTACTTTTTTTTCTATAACTCTGAAACTATTCGCCCGACTTTGAAATTACTTTTTTTCATTTTAAAACTGATTAAATTTACTATTAGACTGTTAAATGTGAAGTTTTATTAATGTCCCTTAAAAGCACGCTAAAGAACCCGTACTGTTGTAAAATCCACGTTTTTTTGCACTTATTTCACTATAACTCTAACTCAATAAATTTACTACTAGATGATATATATATAGCGTCGGTGTTTCTCAGGATTTGATATAAATTATATATATAATTTATATCAAATCCTGAGAAACACCCACGCTAGCATGCTAAATTTTATACTTCGGCAAAATATGACAATTATGAAATGTTCAGTGGGCTGGCTCGGGTGTTTCGCGAGATTTAATATAAATATCATATATATCATCAAGTAGTAAATTTAACCAGCTTTGAGATGAAAAAAATGATATTATGGATCAGACAAATATTTTTGGAGTTATAGTGAATTATGTTTTAGTAAAACGTGGATTTCATAAAAGTAGGGGATGTTTAGCTTTCAGGCATGTGTATTTCAAGAGACCCGACTAAAACTTGATATATAGAGTCCAATAGTAAATTTAACCATCTTTTAGATAAAAAAATAAGAAATTTTGCGTCGGACGAAAAGTTTCGGAGTTATTGTGAAAAAAGTGCAAAAAAACGTGTGTTTTACAACAGTAAGGGTTTTTTAGAGTGTTTTTAAGGGACATTATTAAAACTTCATATTTAATAGTCTAATAGTAAATTTAATTAGCTTTAAGATAAGAAAAAGTAATTTAAAGTCGGAAAAATAGTTTCGGAGTTATAGACAAAAAAGGACGTCAAAAATGATTTCGCAGAGAAGTGTGACTGATCGCCAGTTGACCAATTTCTACACTTATTTCCAAGACCATATCTTCGTGGTAATTGGTCTGATTTCGAAGTAATTTTTTTCAGTGCGTTGATAATAATTCCAGCTACATCTACATATATAAATATATATATATATATATATCATCTAGTGGTAAATTTAATGAGATTTAGAGTTATAGTGAAATAAGTGCAAAAAAACGTGGATTTCACAACAGTACGGGTTCTTTAGTATGCTTTTAAGGTAAATTATTAAAACTTCACATTTAACAGTCTAATAGTAAATTTAATCAGCTTTAAAGTGAAAAAAAGTAATTTCAAAGTCGGGCGAATAGTTACAGAGTTATAGAAAAAAAAGTAAGACAAACATGATTTTGCAGAGAATTGGGACTGTCAGTTGGCCAATTTTTACACTTATTTCCAAGACCATATCTTCGTGGTAATTGGTCTGATTTCGAAGTAATTTTTTTCATTGCGTTGATAATAATTCCAGCTACAATTAATATTTAAAGACTTTCTAAGAAAAAAAAACTTTGCTTTCGTATTATAGGTACAAAAACGGAGAATAACCGGTATTTTGGCCGGTTTTTTGCGATTTTGGGTAGGAAGCCGACGTCTACCGGGGTAGAAAACTTCAAATTTGGATTCAGCACCCCAAAAAAAAAAAATAAAAATCCGTTTAGAATAAAAGTTCGGCAGTTTTTTCTTGAAAACGGACTTTTGTAGCCTCATTTTACTGGACTAATAGCGTAGTCGCCAAACTTCCTATGCATGTACCACCCATACATGTATCGACAACTGCTTACTATTAATTTTGTATAATTTTTTTTTTTTTTTTCAGCGGAAATGAGGTACCTTCGGGAAGTAGCGGGCCAAACCAGAAGGGATCGGATCAGGAATGATAGGACTAGAGAGGATCTAGGGGTTGTGCAGTTTTTTCATAGAAACAATAGTTCAGCAGTTTAAACATTTTCTTAGAAAAATAGCTTCGGTTTCGTGTAATAAGTACAAAACGGAAAATAACCGGTATTTTAGGATTTTTTTTTTTTTTTTTTTTTTAGATATGAAGCCGACATACGTCGTGGTAGCAGAACTTAGATCCGGATATAGCAACCCCAAAAAATCCGTTGAGAATAAAATCCTTCGAAATATCCTCAAAGCTCCTTACTTTGTCACAAACAAACTTATCCCAAAACAGATACCTATCCTTCCATATTAAACTCCATAACAATTCAAATCCACTAGTATCTCAACTTGCGTTCCATTCTATTCCAAATAACCATTTGAGTCGTCTGAAAAGAAGATAGCCTAGGAGCTTTAAAATGTAAAACATTCATTGAAGTACTAATAATGGGTAGTTTTTCACAAGCTAATGACATGTCATTTTGAGAATTATCATATTTCATATTAATCTATCTATTAATTGGTACAAGCTATGCTAAATTAATAGATAGACTGAAAATATAAATAGTCCATATAAGAATAAAATCATTAATAAATAAAAGTAATAAAAATGTAAATAGTAGTGACAATACAACTAATAGAATGGAAATGGAATGGTAAAATAGGAACCATATTAAATAGGCCAGAATGTTGACAATAAATAAACAAAACAATAATTGAACATTGCCCAGTGGTGTCAGTGTAGAAGACATGACCAAGTGAGAATATCACAGTGTTAGGTAAAAAACCAAAAATTGTAAAGTGATGTAATAATATAGTAAAGAATTGTAAAATAACATATTGATTGTAGAACCTGAAGATGGAGCAACATGACAAGCTCTGAAACATGTAGTTAAATGAATAAAGCAAATGGGGAGTTATGCCTTTTTAATATAATAACTGATATTAATTTCCTTAAATGAAACATTTAAAATGATTAGTAAATATTTTTTCGACCGTAAACTAGGATTAAATTTTGGCCTCCTAGATTTGTGAAATACCCCTATGTGCGCCGTTATAAGCTCCCAATAAATCACAAAAGACTAATACACATGACAGTATTTAGACCCATTTGGATACACAGAGTTAAGCTTTGTAACTCCACTAAACCTTCCGATTCTTCTCATACCCAATCCTAATAATCCAAAATCATTCGTACTTATCCATAAAGATCTTAATGTTCCATATGTTGCTGATTTAGCCCAAACCAGATACCCATTTCATAGTACTCTTCATAACCATTCAAATCCACTAGTCTCAGAACTTACCATTCTATTCCAAATAACCCTTTGAGTCGTCTGAAAAGAAGATAGCCTAGGGGCTTTAAAATGTAAAACATTCATTGAAGTACTAATAATGGGTAGTTTTTCACAAGCTAATGACATGTCATTTGAGAATTATCATATTACTAAATGAATTTTTATTTTATTCCATACACTTTAAAATTTCAATAATTAGCTAAAAAAAAATAATAATAAATTAAACGATGAAAAAATGTACTGTCAGATGAAAAAAGAAGTACAGACAGTTATTCAATGCTGGTGTTCCCATTAGAAAAAACGAAGATGACGTCTTTGAGGAAAAAAAATCTTGGAAATGTGTGAGGAAAATATTTAACTTCTAAAGCAACTACTCATTGGTAGGACTTCAAAAACAGATCTATATTAGAAGGTCCCGAGGCCTTCGCCTTTTTAGACACTTCGGAGGGTTATTCGGAATAGAATGGTAAGTTCTGAGACTAGTGGATTTGAATGGTTATGAAGAGTACTATGAAATGGGTATCTGGTTTGGGCTAAATCAGCAACATATGGAACATTAAGATCTTTATGGATAAGTACGAATGATTTTGGATTATTAGCATTGGGTCTGAGAAGAATCGGAAGGTTTAGTGGAGTTACAAAGCTTAACTCTGTGTATCCAAATGGGTCTAAATACTGTCATGTGAATTAGTCTTTTGTGATTTATTGGGAGCTTATAACGGCGCACATAGGGGTATTTCACAAATCTAGGAGGCCAAAATTATTTAATCCTAGTTTACGGTCGAAAAAATATTTACTAATCATTTTAAATGTTTCATTTAAGGAAATTAATATCAGTTATTATATTAAAAAGGCATAACTCCCCATTTGCTTTATTCATTTATACTACATGTTTCAGAGCTTGTCATGTTGCTCCATCTTCAGGTTCTACAATCATTATGTTATTTTACAATTCTTTACTATATTATTACATCACTTTACAATTTTTGGTTTTTTACCTAACACTGTGATATTCTCACTTGGTCATGTCTTCTACACTGACACCACTGGGCAATGTTCAATTATTGTTTTGTTTAAAATAAAATAGGTAAAATAGGAACTAAATGAAATAGGACAGAATGTTGACAATAAATAAACAAAACAATAATTGAACATTGCCCAGTGGTGTCAGTGTAGAAGAGATGACCAAGTGAGAATATCACAGTGTTAGGTAAAAAACCAAAAATTGTAAAGTGATGTAATAATATTGTAAAGAATTGTAAAATAACATAATGATTGTAGAACCTGAAGATGGAGCAACATGACAAGCTCTGAAACATGTAGTATAAATGAATAAAAAGCAAATGGGGAGTTATGCCTTATTAATATAATAATTTACTAATGATATTAAGCTAAGAAAAAGTTAGTTTAAGGCTTTTTTATGAAAAAAAAAAAAAAAAAAAAAGAAAAGTTTATTCAATATACTTAAAAATTCCTGGAAAAATTTCGTGTAAAATTCTGACTGTAAAGCTTGAAATATTTGTTGTGTGCCTCAACGGCTTCTTCGGAGAGCAACCCTCTTGGCAACATTGCTTTTTCAATCGAAGCTGAATTTTAAACAAGAATTTTATGCATCTTAAGTGGATGAAGACTTATTTATAATTTTGATATTTAACGTTAGTCTTCAAACGTTTGTAAATGGATCTTGTGGCCACTTAATTTCACTTTAATGATAACTTTAAATTGGTATAACAAATAGAAATCAACAGCACAGATATATATATCTAATCTAATATCAATTGCTTTGTCAGTATCTGTTCATAGCTACCACATTTTTTCAGGAATCAAGTAGAAGAGATGCAATATGCTTTATTTTTTTTATCAAATCATTGAATTCCTTAAATGTTACACCATAAATGTAGGATCTTAGGGTTGATTAATGTGGCGGCATTTAACTCATTTGCGTCAATCAGAGTAAGTGCCACGATACGTTTTCACAGTGTAAAAAATTGTTTTTCAGTGTGAATAAGATGCTTTTTAATCCTCTTTTTAAAAGGAGTTTTTTGTTTTCATTTTATCAGCTTTCTTCCATCTCTGATTAAATTTAGATTTCAAACAGGAAATTGATATTTCGTGTCCTTTAACTGTTCACTAAAATAGTTCCCAATAGTTAAAATATGTCTTAATTTTATCTAATTTTAGTTCGAAATCGGGAGGTTTTGCTCCTGTATTTTATCGTTCAGTGATTTCCAGGACACTTTTCTTACTCCTGAACCAATGGACCCATACAAAAAAAAAATTGAAGATCCCATTAAAAGAATTTCAATATTTTGTAATTTTCCTATCGTCATGTTCGATACCGCTTAAATCGAAAAGGTGCGGCTGATTTGAACATAATTATTTTACAAAAGGTCCAATCTTCCAAAAAAAAATTAAAAATAACAGCCGGGACGCACCCTGAAGTACAACAAAAACACTAAAATATGCTAAAATTTGGTTGGAAATAAATGAAAAATACAGTATTTTTCAAACAGCCGAAATGTCACTGATACATTAAATGATAAAATAATAACCAATTCAAAAGTATGTGTCCTCACCTGCAGTTTCAATATCAATAACTCTATTTATGAAGAATATTACTAAACATAAGAAAACCCATTTTAACTGAAGCTATTACACTTAGAAAGCAGAGAGAGATCCGTTGGTCTGACGCGTTGGGGCAGTTTTGATTAATCGCACGACTTAGGTATTGCAGTGAAGGAAGGAACAAGGGTCACATAATGTCCTCTGTTTATCAAACTTTATAAATAGCTTGGTTTTATTAACCTTATGTGGATTTTATAAAATCGACTTTTGGCAGCCTAGATTAGCCAAATACCTCTATGTGCGGCGTGCAGTTTTTCGTTGTTTTAGTTCCGAATGTGGATTCCAAATAAGATGTTGGTCCAAATGGAGTTCTCGGTAGAGAATCTGTTCAACAGGGATTTGTGGAATATTATATAAGGATACAGTAGAACAGTAAGTCGTTGGTTTACGACGATGTGTGGGAGATTTAAACTGTTTAAATTATTTTTTTTATTATTTAAATTCACACCTATTCTCATGGAACAAACAAACCAAATGACGATCATATTCTGCCCTCCCCTACCAAAATACATTGTTACTCAGCTATTTTAACAAATCACATGATTATACAAATTAATAAGCATCATCCGTTTCAAAAAAATCGTAACGTTGCCTAGTTACGTAGCGCCGGTAGCCATTTTAAACCAACTCCCAAGTAATTAATCAAAACAAATACCTTCAAAATTTAGCAATACATTGAATAAATATCAGGGTTTGAATCAATAATTATTTTTTCCAAAAAATCATGTAATAATTATTAGATTTGATTTTTAATTTAAAAATCATTCCTGATTTATTAATAAAAATTTCAATTGATCTTTGATGTTTATTGATTTGATTAAAAATAATGATCGCTCACTGAGTAAACGGTATTGCATTAATTACCATATAATGATTAAATTGCGATAAAAAAATGATGATCAGAAAATAAAAATCACCTTTTACCACACAAATTGATTAATATGTTTGTATACAATATTAATATACGCATTTTTAATATATATATATATAAAATTTAAAGAGAGCAGAAAATACATTCTAACGTTATATTAAGATTCAATTAAATCCATTACCTTTTCTGTTCCGTACTTTTATTTTGTTCAGATATTTGGGATCGTTGTTAAGGATTTGATTACAACTGTGTTCTCAAGATCCCAAGAATGTAAAAATACAGCTACTAAATGATTCCTCATTGTCAGTGTGTTCACAGCCTGCTAATTAAAATCATTGTGCGATATGGGACGAAATAAAAATTCGTGTATTACGTTCCCGATTGACACCTAAGCACTTAGAAAAAATTCTGATTTTAAAACTAAACACTTTCAGCTCCAAGTAGCCATGCAGTTTTGTTTTTTTTTATATTTATAATTTTATATATATAAATAATAATTTTTTTTTTTTTTGTGAACCAAAATTTGTAATGGATTTCAAACGTAAAGATGTTCTGTTGCTAATAGTTGAATATATTATTCTAAACCAACTACTCCAGACTCAAAACATATCATGGAGATAATTCAAAAAATTTAAATTTCTGATTTAGAAAGGAATTACTCAAAAATTATTATTATTGTTAATTGTAAAAATTTTGTTCGAAAAATATGATCAGAATTTGATTTTTATCACTCATTATTTTAACAATAAATATCTATAATTTTAACTATATATGTTTCATTCAAGGAGATTAATATCTAGTTATTATATTAAAAGGCATAACTCCTCATTTGCTTTATTCATTTACTACATGTTTCGGAGCTTGTCATGTTGCTCCATCTTCAGGTTCTTACACTGTGATATTCTCACTGTAGTGTAGATAAGTGTAGATAAGATGACCAGTGAGAATATCACAGTGTAAGAACCTGAAGATGGAGCAACATGACAAGCTCCGAAACATGTAGTAAATGATAAAAGCAAATGAGGAGTTATGCCTTTTAATATAATAACTATAATTTTAACAATAATAACGGTTTTGTTTTTTACATTTTCCATATTCCCCCACTATATCTTCCTAAGCATTGATCCCAGAAAAAAAAATGTATAGAACCTTTTTTGTAAACAATTTTATGCAAATTAATTTAGTAAGTAAACATATTTTCGCTAGAGGCAAGAGTTTTCGAGTTATTAACGAAAAACTGAAAAAACCGACCTTTACCAGGTATGCAAGTTTAAAATGTCGTTTATTTCTTAAAATATATACACAGTAATTTAAAAAAAAGTATAATATATTTTATTCAAAGTACTGACCCACGCTTTCTACACATTTTGTCCATCTCTCGGGCAATATATGGATACCATTCCAAAAGAATGCTTCATCTTTATTTGAAATCCATTCATCGAGCCATTTTCGTACGTTTTCGAAATTGTTGAAGTGTTGCTCCGCCAATGAGTGTCCCATCGATGAGAAGAGGTGATAATCAGAAGGCGCCAGGTCAGGTGAATACGGCGGGTGGGGTAGGAGTTCCCAACCAAGCGAAGAAATCGTTTCCTTAGTCAATCTGGCTGAATGTGCAGGAGCGTTATGATGCTGAAGAATGACTTTGGCGTGCCTGTGAGCCCATTCTGGGCGTTTTTCGATCAATGCGTGACTCAAATTGATCATTTGTTGTCGGTAGCGCTCGGTATTGACTGTTTCGCCGGGTTTGAGAAGCTCGTAGTAGACTACTCCCTTCTGATCCCACCACACACACAGCATTGTCTTCTTCCCAAAACGATCCGGTCTTGCACTCGATGTGGATGGTTGTCCTGGCGTTACCCATGATTTTTTTCGTTTGGGATTCTGAAAATAAATCCATTTTTCATCGCCAGTTACAACTCGATGCAAAAAACCCTTTCTTTCGTGGCGTAAAAGCAGCATTTCGCACACAGTTTTTCGTTTTTTCCATCTGTCGTTCGTCCAATTCATGTGGAACCCATTTCCAACCTTTTGAATCTTTCCCATAGCTCTCAGGCGATCGGAAATGGCTTGCCTAGTGACATTCAACTGTTCTGCCATCATTTGTTGGGTTTGGGTATTGTCTTCGTCTAATAAAGATTGCAATTCGAAGTCCTCAAACATTTTTGGTCGATTTTCTCGTTTTTGATCAGTAACATCAAAATCACCACGTTTGAAACTTTGAAACCAACGTTCACATGTCCTGACGGTTGGAGCAACATCGCCATAAGTCTCAACAAGAATTCGATGACATTCAGATGCCTTTTTCTTTTGATTAAATAAGAAAATCATGACATGCCGCAAATGCTCTTTATTTGGCTTAAAATTAGACATTTTAACACCAAAGAAAGGTATGATACGTCCACGTAAACGACTTAAAAACAACTGACTTTTGTAAACAAATGACTAACAAACAAAATAGCGTTTAGAGATAAGCAAATCCTTCAATAGGCTAAGAGCGCATTCTATTGGAATTAAAACGACATTTTAAACTTGCATGCCTGGTAGAGCCCCTCCACCCGCAGTACTTCCCCCTACAACTGTGCCAAAATTGGCCTCTACATGAATTATTAATTAATTTTTCATTAATTCGGCCTTTTTTGGTCTTCGTTGCTTGAACTATGTCTCAGTTAGTCTAGTTAAATTACTCCCATTTACAAAATTAAAGTTTATTAAATTGTGTGTCTAAAGGCGCCCCTTAAGCTTAATTTGATTTAGGCGTTTAGCCACAATGGATTGTCTAATATCGCAACTTTAAAAAGTTAGTTTTGGTCATGTTTAAGAGCCTATAACGCAGAAATGGCTAATTCAACCAAAAAAATGTTATATATTAAAAGTTGTAGATCATTACATTTTGTGCAAGATAGCATTTTTAAAGTAAACGTTTGCCCATTCCTACTCTGAGATATGTCAAAAAAACCAAAATGTTGGTTGATCTTGGATAAACTGTGTTAAAAATGCAATAAAATCACGAATAGTACAGGGATTAGCTTCGAACCTTAAACTCAAAAAATTAAAAGGTCTCACTGCTGCAAATTGTTCACCACACTTAATTGTTTAGTTAGGTATACTATGAAAGCGTGTTTTTTTAAACTATAATTTTTTTTTTTAATTTAAGTTTTAGGATTAAAAGGAACAAATTACTTAAATTATTAGTGAAATTAAATCAACAATTGTGTCGTCTAGTTGCAAAACTGGCCATCTCCAAAAAAACAAAATTTTTCAGGAGAGCTGATTTTCTGTTACATCACACCAAAACGAAGTAGGAACAAAATCTCTTCGGTTTTTAGTGGCACAAGGATAGTATGTTTGAGAGCACTTTTTGAAATGGAAGGGGCAAGTGGAGGAGGTAACTCAATTTTTTATATTGGATTTGGCCACTTTTGCAACTCATTTTGGAGTTGGCCGGTTTTTGCAATGGAATAGAGCTAAAAAAAAATCACTAAATTTAATGTAAATTTTGTTTTGTTTTTTTGGGATGCAAATTAACAAAAAATTTCTGGGGTCACCTGTGGTGTAGTGGTTAGCATAGCAACCTACTAAACCCAAGATCGCGGGTTCGCAGCCCGGCAGATGACCTTAGGATTTTTTAAAGGGAGTAAAAAAACCTTAGCTATGCCGTCCTTCGGAAGGGACGTAAAATGGGGGTCCCGAGCCTGTGCGATGTCAGGTACTCGTTAAAGATCCCTATCCTAATTATATCTGGATAGGCAAAATTTAGGACTCCCACCGTAGCATCGTCCGATTAGCCTTAGCAGCATGAAGTGACGTTAAACGAAATAAACAAACAACAAAACTTTCTTGAATAAGTAAATATTATATGAAAAAATGAAACTCTGAAATGTTGTGGTGTGACTCAAGCATCTAGACCTAAAAACTGGCGAGAATTATTTTTAAAGTAATTAAGTTCCGAAAAACTTAATTTAGTAAAATATAACCATTCAGAAACTTATATTCTTGCAGCATTATCGTCTTCAACAGGCTTACACATTTCTTTCTGATATTCTTCTTCATCCCTCAAACGATCTGTAGAAAACCTCCCCTTGAACTAGCACCTCATTATTTGTTTTTTAATGAAAAATCTCTTCGTTAGCACTTTGAAGTGCCATAGTGCAGGGGGTTTGAGGAGGGCATTACTGGGACTCTTCCAATCAAGAATTGTGTAGTCTCTTCCTGGCTTGAACACCGCTCCATTTTCCGAGAGAATGCCATCAAACTCACGACAGTCTCGATTTTACTTAACTTCTCAATTTGGGCAAAAATCCGATCTGGAGGGGTTTGTTTCTTCTCCATGTTGCAGGGTCTCTTTGCCTCTTTTTTGTTAAATCAGCTAGAACTTCTTCAACAAACTTCTATATAAAGATCGAAAACAAAGTGCACTGAACAATGAAAGCATAAACATTAACTACAGGAAAAGCAGGAGCAGACTGATAGTTGCCTGATAAAAGGCCTTCCTGATCTGGAACAGCAGCGCGATCTAGCGGATGTGGAGATGGCCGGTTTTGAAACTCACTGACGGAAGGATTTGGCCGGTTTTGCAGCACACTGTGATTTTCAAACGCAGGTTTAACAAGGATTTGACGGGCTTTTGCGAGGTTTCTTGCTTCCAATAGGTGGAAAATGTATCTTAGGACTCAGAAAACTGAAAAAACGTATCTCTCAAAATTAAGGAGTTGGCCGGTTTTGCAACTAGACGACAAAATTGATGATTATTGAAATAAACAAAGTTGAAAAAAATAGGAGTTTCAAACATGATTTTTTTTTCATTCAAACTGTAGTGATATAGTAATCATTGGTATTCCTTCTATCACATGAGTGATTCAGGAACCATTGGCATCCTTTGTACCAGGTATGTAAGTTTAAAATGTCGTTTTAATTCCAATAGAATGCGCTCTTAGCCTATTGAAGGATTTGCTTATCTCTAAACGCTATTTTGTTTGTTAGTCATTTGTTTACAAAAGTCAGTTGTTTTTAAGTCGTTTACGTGGACGTATCATACCTTTCTTTGGTGTTAAAAATGTCTAATTTTAAGCCAAATAAAGAGCATTTGCGGCATGTCATGATTTTCTTATTTAATCAAAGAAAAAGGCATCTGAATGTCATCGAATTCTTGTTGAGACTTATGGCGATGTTGCTCCAACCGTCAGGACATGTGAACGTTGGTTTCAAAGTTTCAAACGTGGTGATTTTGATGTTACTGATCAAAAACGAGAAAATCGACCAAAAAAGTTCGAGGACTTTGAATTGCAATCTTTATTAGACGAAGACAATACCCAAACCCAACAAATGATGGCAGAACAGTTGAATGTCACTAGGCAAGCCATTTCCGATCGCCTGAGAGCTATGGGAAAGATTCAAAAGGTTGGAAAATGGGTTCCACATGAATTGGACGAACGACAGATGGAAAAACGAAAAACTGTGTGCGAAATGCTGCTTTTACGCCACGAAAGAAAGGGTTTTTTGCATCGAGTTGTAACTGGCGATGAAAAATGGATTTATTTTCAGAATCCCAAACGAAAAAAAAAAAAATCATGGGTAACGCCAGGACAACCATCCACATCGAGTGCAAGACCGGATCGTTTTGGGAAGAAGACAATGCTGTGTGTGTGTGGTGGGATCAGAAGGGAGTAGTCTACTACGAGCTTCTCAAACCCGGCGAAACAGTCAATACCGAGCGCTACCGACAACAAATGATCAATTTGAGTCACGCATTGATCGAAAAACGCCCAGAATGGGCTCACAGGCACGCCAAAGTCATTCTTCAGCATGATAACGCTCCTGCACATTCAGCCAGATTGACTAAGGAAACGATTTCTTCGCTTGGTTGGGAACTCCTACCCCACCCGCCGTTTCACCTGACCTGGCGCCTTCTGATTATCACCTCTTCTCATCGATGGGACACTCATTGGCGGAGCAACACTTCAACAATTTCGAAAACGTACGAAAATGGCTCGATGAATGGATTTCAAATAAAGATGAAGCATTCTTTTGGAATGGTATCCATATATTGCCCGAGAGGTGGGCAAAATGTGTAGAAAGCGAGGGTCAGTACTTTGAATAAAATATATTATACTTTTTTTTAAATTACTGTGTATATATTTTAAGAAATAAACGACATTTTAAACTTGCATACCTGGTATATATTTCATATGATTCAAAGGTTACAGATCAATGCTGTTATAATGTTAAAACCATTGTACAATTTTAGTTCAATAAAGCCTTACTTTCTAATAGGTTTAATTCTATTCTATTCCATTACACAAACTAATGTAGCTTTTTAACATTAGGTCCTAGCAATAAATGTTATATAACAAAAAATATTTTCCATTAAATTTCTGATCAGGAAACTCTCGTCAAATTTTATTTCAAAGCAACACTAACAGAGCTAGGGAGTGTCAAAATGCTACATTTTTGTTGAGAGTGAAAAAAACGTTTCCTCTCAAAAAGGATTCACCCTCAGCCAAAATATATCTTTCTTCTTTATTCGCGCGACAGACACCATGAAGCTGCCCTTGGCCTGCTCCACAGCCTTCCTCCAGTCGTCTCTATCAGCTGCTCGCCTTAGATATATCTTAGATAATTTTAAGTCCTCGGAGACGCCATCGAACCATCTTCTCTTCGGTCTTCCACGAGGTCTCACTCCATCCGGTGTATCCTAGAACAATTTTCGGCATGTTCTGTTCTCAGCCATCCGGTATACATGCCCCATCCAATTTTAGCCGTTGAACTCTTATGAACACCGTCAATGGCAAGTCACCATACAAATCGTATAGCTCCCGGTTCTTCCTTCGCCGCCACAAACCGTTATCCTTTATCGGGCCAAATATACGCCTCAGTACTTTCCTTTCCAAACAGTCCAGTTTCGTGGCTACCGACTTATTAATAGTCCATGTTTCGCAGGCATACAAAGCTACCGGTCGCACTAGAGTCTTGTACAGTCTTATCTCGGTTGCGTGGCTGGTGAGTCTACTCTTGATAATGCTTTGTATGGAGAAGAAGGCTCTGTTGGCTGATATTATCTGACTTTTAATTTCCTCATTTTCATCGAGGTGTTCGTTTATCCAGGCGCCTAAATATTGGAAACTTGTGACGGTTTCGAGGGTGTAGCCTTCCATATAATAAAAACGCTGTGGACGAGCAAGTTTGTTCTTTCTTAATACCATTATCTTGGATTTATCCTCGTTCATATGCAGTCCCATTCTTTTAGCTTCTCTGTCCATTTTGTGCAAAGCTTCCTTTAAACATCGCATAGAGCGAGGTGCAATTACTAGGTCATCCGCATACGCCAATATCTGAATGGGGCTGTTGAAAATTGTGCCTCTGGTGTCGAACCCCGCTCTTTTTACAGTTGCATGTAAAACTATATTGAAAAGGAGAGTTGCTAACGAGTCTCCTTGACTGAGTCCGACATCTACGGGAAAAGGCTAGCTCCGTGTCTGGTTCACTTTAATCCTGACAAATGTGCTCTTCATGGTGCACATAGTGAGCCTAATGAGCTTGTTTGGTATTTTCATATCTTTCATTGAGCCAAAAGATATATTCATGTTAATATCATCTGCAAACACTAAATCAAAGCACTTTTAAATGTAAATCAAAATGGACACAACTAACTATATTGAACTAAAAAAAAAAAATATATGTAAAAAAAAATATATATATGTATATATATATATATATATATATATATATATATATATTCAGTGAATATAACAAAAAAATATTATTC